>BQNB010021166.1:0-64578 GCA_026074375.1 Tanacetum coccineum | reverse complement strand
AATGGTTTTTAAAATAGAGCACGGTCCATGTATCAAATTTCGTATCAAGCGACACATAATGTGAAAATTTCTTTGTTTAGTACTTTAAAGAATCTCAAACAAAGCGAATCTCAAACAAAGTGTTACAATAGCTTGAAGGTATTTTAAAGAATCTCAAACAAAGCGAATAATGTGTCTAAAAGTGTGATAAACGATTCTGCCAAAATTTCACCACTTGTGCGATCCACTGATCTACCAAAAGTGGATCCGTCCGTATGGTTTTTAGTTTTTGTCAAACTTCAAAAATTCATAGAAAATTAACCGTGCGTCGAATTTCGATGATTCACAAACCAAAAGTGAATAATTTTGAATGTACTTTCCAATGGAATAGGTCTCAAGTATTAATTCAAATTTTAAATTAGTCAAATAAGCAAAATGCCATAGAGTGTCCAAAACTAAAATTTGGTTTTAGCGTAAAAAGTTGATTTTAACCTTTCCTTTCGAGTCGGACACTTCTAGTTGGTTTACTTGTAAAAGTTGGTATATTTTATCATTGGAAAGTAAATGTATTTTTCTTTTTTTTAGGTAAAAGGGAATTCATACCCCGGTAAATTATATTACACCAAAAAAGCGTTGAAGTACAATGGATGTAGGTGAAGTCCTAACATCTCAGCCCGTTACATGGGCAACAAACAAGCACACATTAGTGCAATAAACTAACATAAGAGTGACAACCCACTCTTATGACTACCATACTAAATTGAAATAAAATACAAGCAAACTATAAAATAAGAATGATGCTCGCGTTTCCAATTTAGACCATACTGGAAACTATTGATAATAGCTCCAACTTCCAAGATTAACACCACCTAAATCAGCTTGATGAATCAATAGCACCAAGAATCTCCAAGGATAGTTTAATCAGACCAATGCATAGTAGCATCATGCGAATTAAACCGAAGACACTACACTCGCAATCATGGGACCTGCAGGTAATATCCCAATGATAACCAAGCATGTTAAACCTGCTCACGCACGCCCATCGTCATGTGAAATACACATGACAATGTCTTCCTAAGATGAGAAAAACTCAAAGAGGAGACCAGCAAGCGTATGTAAAATACGCGTCTTCCAAGCAACCGAACGGCTGCATACCTCATACCCAATTAGGTACCAATTATCCCTCTCTCCCATCATCCTTAATCCAATTACGAACCAATAACTTCCAAACAGCCCAACTGGTCGAGACCAAATACCACATGAACCAGTTCGAAACCCTCCAGCCATAGAGGACCAAACATCACCACAAACGCCATCAATATCCATACTAACGACATCCATCCTCAAGATCCATGTCGTCTAAATACTAGGAGTTCACAAACCCTAATACTCATTTAACAGATCTTGACTCCGATCCATGTAAAAAAAACATTGATATCCAGGATCGATTAACACAACCCTCACAACGAACCCTAGAAAGATATATGAAGATCGAAACCCTAAAGAATTAGGGTTTAGGAATTCGTTGTTAGCCGATCTTCCATAAACGAACCCTATGTTGATAAATTAAATCACAAGCCTAATAAATTAGGGTTAAGGGGGTCGATTATGGTGTAACAATGGCAACTATGAATGATTTTGTGTGTATATAACAATAGAAAACCCAGCGCCGCCTCTAAATACAAAAAACAACCATTAATCCGATTGCATACCCATGATCAAAGACATTCTACACGTTAATCTGATTAGAATATGTCAAAAAGAACCACAAAAGCAGAACCAAAGACACACCCAATCAATTAAATGGCAGATCATCAAGAATCAAAGAGTAGATAGGCGTATTAGTGGTTGTTTTTTTAATGGAAAAGGGTATTAGGGGAGGCGCCGAAAATCACCCATAGGGGAGAGAGAATTCTAGGTTTTTTTTAAGTAAATGTATTTTTTAAACTTACTAATGAGGAGAAAACTAATATATTTACAAATAAAATCAAGCTATGTATACATTGTTATATTTAATACACAAAACAAAGTGTTGTATTTATGTGTGTGATGCTAAATGATTATTTGTTCTACATTGCATAGTAATATTGCTAATCAATATTTGATATGCTTATTGCATTTGTAGTTGAGCTTCTTAGTTAATTAGTATAATTTCATCATGTACGTTATTTATTAGTTTTCATGTTTATGCCTCAATTGATCTTATGGTAGATCTTTTGCACTAAGTTGTGAAATTGATTTTGCATTGCATATAGGTATAGATCACTATGTTTACAAATGTTATATCAACATCTTGAAATCTTATTATTTGTGGTAACACACTTAAGATTGAGAGCTAAGCAAGTTTGTCAAACCTTTTGAAAAATATTGTCTTGCACAAATTATCATGTTACTAGTTTAAGTCATAAAATGTGTCACCACCATATATTCAACACTTTCATTTGATTAAAATCTCAACAAGGTCTCTAGGACATGTCATCCCATTATCTTGTTTAAACATAGGTTGTCTAGACAAGAGAAAATATCATAATAACACATTACTATGTAATAAAAGGAAAAGTGTTGAACTTAGTCGTGCTTGCATTAGTCTAATTCACAATCAGAAATAATAAATATTTAGATAATAATTAACATAGAATTTCTTGTAATCTAAACTGAAAGAGTAACTCTCTAATAAGAAAACACTTTCACATTTGAAGTTTTATCTCCGGATAAATTTTCAAATAACATAACTAGAAATAAAAAGATTCACTCTAGTCAAAACTTGAAAATATTATATAAACATGTTAGTAAGGTTGGAAAAGCTTCAGAATGCTTAAAAAATGACTAAAAAATTTGTGTACTGCATTAGAAGTCAAAATCTAAGCATATTTATGCATATGAAATTAATAGTTTTTCTTCACATGTAAAATATACGTACAATACCAAAGAAACAAATAAACTCATCATTTTAAATTATCTCACACTTAAGACTATCTTATGCATATGGACACAGTAGGAAAATCTTTTTGTTTTCTTTTAAAAGTGTTTGTGAGGGTCAAGAAAGATTTTGGATATATATCGATTCATTATTCAAATTATGATTGATATTATTTTCGAAACTAATTGCTGATTTTGGAGTTTGGCTAATGAAATCGGATTCATTATTGTGCAGCATCAAGATTCATATCAACACAATATCAAAAGATATTATCTACGAATCTACAATAACTCAATCACACTAGGTGATATGAAATAATGTTCATCCCTTTCAAAGACGAAAAGAAATTACATCCATTCTAACTCACACTTGTGATAAGATGTTATATTGAGTCTACATGTTCTAATTGGTGTGTTCCTAGTATTGAATAATAACAAGTTTAAAATCACGTCAAAGTAGGATTGTCACTTGGAATTTCGTCATGAGATATTTAAGGTAATTTACTTGCAATGCATTTGGTAAAGTTGTCATTTCCTAAAAACCAAACATGAGCAAATGCACAATATAAGTAACTTTGCTCATACAATTCAAAAGCATGAATCAAGACTCAAATCCACTTTTTGTTATAACCTTTTCTCTCTATACCAAATAAGCAAAACATGTTTTTAACTAAGTATTTCAAACGAGAAATTCAATTATCTAAGATTAGGAATAATGAATATGGAACAAATACTATAAACCCTTTATATTGCTTTCTTTCTTAGTAAGTGAGTCATAAGGGACTTCGAATATAATTGATTATTATTAAACGATAATTAATCCTCATTATTCGATCCAATTACAAATAGTTTAAATATGAACATGGAGTCGAGATTAGAATTTATCAAGAAACAGAAAAAACAATAAAATGACCATCGATATTTTCGAGTCCTTCATGTTAACTATTTTTAGTTAATACATGAAATTACAAAATCTTTCAAAGACAAAAGAATAATCATTGAATTGCAATTCACCATTTGTATTGACGAGGCTGTTTTTGCGTCGAAAAGATCATAAATGCGGTGTGTTATTAGCAATGGTCAAAATTATGCTAAAAGCTAACACACTCCTAGTAGGATTGACATCGTTGAAATTCCATTGGGAAATTCACGACAACTTCCATGTTACGCTCAAAACTTGGAGGTCGAATCTGAAAGTTCAAACCAAGAACCCTTATAACATATAGAAGTTTGTCTCCCCTTACTAAAAAGTTAATTACCACTCACCCAAATAACAGAAATCATGTTCTTTTGTTTTTCAACACATTGCGACCTACGGATCCTCCATAAGGGAGCCCGTCTTTGATTTAGGTAGATCCGTCCGTGGTCATCAAATTTGAATATATTCCTTTTGTCATTTTGCACTTGTCTAAGGTCTAACAAACATGTAACTAACCTTTAGAACATCATAATTTCTACAATGGAATATTTACAATATCTATTGAGGTAAATAACCTTAATTATATTCAAAAAAAGGACATGCAATACGGTTCATTCTTAAAACATTTAATATACAATACTCACATTGTGCGAAACGTAAGTAGACTCCTAAGATCTAGAAGACTCAAGACATTCTTAACACACAAATCTTGCTTGCTCTCTCAATAAAACCTGAAGAATTATAAACACATTAATTAGATTTTTGAGACCGAAATTGAAACATACTAGTTGAGAATCATATAGCCAAGTATAGTGGTACAATCTCAAATTTCATCTTTGCTCACTTCATTAGGAAAATGTGAGAAATTCTATTTTTACAAAAAGAGAATGACAGCTGGAGAATCAATGCAATAGAAATTCATTAACCTAACTTGAATTGCTTCTGGGAAGGAAGTTTGGGTTCGTGTATAACCCTTAAAAATAGTCGAGTTTAGCCTGAATAGAGCACAACTCGCGATACAACACATAATCATTCTCTAACTTGGGATTAAATGGCTCTTTCAAATATCCTAATGTATAGTCTACATTGATGAAGATTACTCATTAAACAATATTAAGTTAGTGATTCCTCCTTAGGTCGACCTAGTACTACTTGCACATCGCATACTATTTTTGTGATTTCAAAATGTAAACTTGTACTCGTACAAAATGAGATTAACACTATCTTCAACTAGTTGATAATCAATGATTTCTTGCTAATTGTTGAATGCTTAATATTTAGACGGTTTTTGTTTGTTTGTTAGCAATCCCGGTTTAATATCTATAAGTTTATATTTATGATGCGTGTTATTAAATGCTAAATGCTAACATGTTTTGTATGATATATATGTGTGTGACGTAATCATTCTTTTATGTGAGCTCTTATATGATCTACGTGTTTTTCTTGTGCACACACTATATCATTAGGTCCGTCTATCTAGATAAACATATAGATGTCACATAGTGTTGTACATCAATATATTCGATTGCTATGATTAATACACTAAGTGACTTAGTGTCCTTTTACGTTTGGAGTATACATCGGTCACTAAATTTATCAAGTACACATACATGAATCACGCTTATTCCTTAAGGTATTGTATCTCATTAGAGGCACACTAAGCAAGTAGAAAATTAGGTTTTTTTCTAGTCAATCTAGACAACCGACACCTCAAATAAGTTGCTTTGATGTTTCATTATGAAATTTGTATCCGATGTATTTGAAATTATATGCCTCCTATGATTATCCTCCATCTCAAGTTTTATATGGCTTACTATTAAATGCGTGTCTATTATAATTATGTTTGTCGTAATTGGATAAAATATCTCTTAGTTTTCTAAATGAAACATGATGCTAAATTCTAACATGTTTTACATGACAAATGCAATTAAAATTATGATGTTTTGAATGTGTCATTTTATATGACTTATGTGTTAATTGAGTACCTACACTATGTTTGATGTATAATGATTAACTTATAAATAACATATAATCTTACATATCAATCTCGTTGATTATTGTATTGATGCATGATTAGATAAACTTGCATCCTTAAATCCTATATGTCATATGCACGTAGGTATATATTTCCTCAAACTTGAATACTTTTCCTCACGTTCGCGTCACAAATCTAATGATTTAAGTTTAGATCACTTTGATCATTATCTTATTTATTTACTTGATTCTTTTCTTCACGAAACACGTTTTCCGTCCCTCGTTGTAAACGGTCAAATACTCAAAACTCCCTATAGTAACTCGTTCCCACTCCTTTGTTACTATATCAACCATCTCATATCTTTAGGGATTCGCTCCTTAACTATAAACGGTTATATCACTTATTTTTCATACCTAACTAATTACACGAAAACCTAAATCACACCTCTGCCACTATATAGATGGCTTATATCTTCTCTCCACCATTTCCGCTACCACCTTTAAGATAACCTCATACCTCATCATATGATTGTTCTATGAACATTGGAAATGCTTGAGAAGAGCTACGTAACTTCATGGTTGAAGATAGTCGTATGCTAACCAAGCTCATCGGTTCCTTCATCTTTTGTTTTCTTCTTTATTTATTTTTATTATTTGACACGTTATGTCTGGATAATCACGAATTAAGTGGAAAGGAAAACACACTCGTTCACATATAGTATTTCACCAAAGTTTCTTAAGAACTCACAAATGCGATTCTTATTCCTTAGAAACCAATTTAAACGCACCTTTATCCTACGGACTCATTTCTTGTTCCACAACACATATACACCTGCTCACACAAACCAAATTAGTTACCAGGATCGTAACCTGACTCTTTTCCTAACTTCACTATTAAGACAAATACCTCCTCAAACAAGAACACTTAACTCGTTTCTTTTTCCACAACACAAGTACACCCCATTCACACAAACCGAATTGGTTATAGTCTCCTACCCTAACATCACTATCTAGCATCAATACCTCTTCTTGATAAAAACACATCAATCTTTGAATATTAGCCTCATTACTAGAAGCTTCAACCCTTAGGTCAACCTTACAAGAACGTCGTCTACCACACACCCAAACCTTACAACTACTATCTACTCTTGATAGTAATAGTTAGTTCAACAACCTTCAATCCTCACAAACATTATACTCAAAACGTATCCTTACACAATCTTCACTATCTTCACTTGAAGAACATCATCACCCTTACCAACAAATGTTGGTCCTCACTTGCAAACTCCCATGCCAAATAAATTATCTCCTCAAGAACATTCCACACTTATCCAATAACCATTACAAGTGATCCTTTCATTTTTTCCACAATTGAGGCTTGTGTTGGGGGGGGGGGTTGGGTTGTTCCACTTACTAGCAAGTGAAGAACATAAAGAAGATATTCAATCTTCAAGTGTAATTGAGTCACCACATTGTTGTGTCTTTCATTTTCTTTTCACTATGAAAGAACTACCACCTAATCTTACATATCCACCTTTGTTCGTCAACATCGACAACCAACAATGCACTTGTTACACTAGGATCACATGCAACCCAATCACTCTTTTCATTATTAGTGCAAACGATATATTATTCTAAACCGTCTTTGCAAACCTTAGCTCAACACCTTCCCTCTTCGTTCTCGCTCATCCTTCCCCACTTTCCATTATATGGAATTGTTTTTATTTACATCTAGGTGCTTGTTATTTTTCACTATATTTATTCTTGTCATAATATAACTACTTTCGAGTATATATTTTGACGTGACGTATTAAAATATTATTGACATCAATTTACTTTTACATGTCATAATTTTTATTTTATTATTATTTTTTTTTTCTTCAAAGAACATACTTAGAATATATCTTCAAAACAAATCAAACACACTATGTATTTAAATCATGTTTTTCCATATCACCCTTATTCTCACAGTTATGTTCGACCCTAAACTTACAATAAGGTTTTTTTCTAGAACCTCCACACATGAAAACATACATAATGCTTATCCAAATACTTGAGGATTTAGAAATCTCTCATTATAACCCTTGACAAAAGTCTATCCGAACTCAAATCATCATCTTTGGTAGATAATGATTTCTTAAGAAACATGTCGTTCTAAAAATGATAGTACTCCTTATCTGAATGGCATCTTGGATGAAGTCGTTCTCATAACAATGGTGTGTAAACTATAAACGAATTTGTTCTCGTTTATTAAAGTTGCGTGATTGGTGAATAAATTTTGTGTCAAATGAGTCTTAGTCCATCGACATAGTGTCTTAGGCCTTTTTATCCTAGGTTTTTTATTTTTTAAAAATAGAAATTGCATGTAACTAGTTTTTAAACATTTCTTAAAAGTGACATACAATAGCTATCTTGATCTCTTTATGATTTGTGTTTACTATACGTATTTACTATATTTAAAAATTTTGCTATCTTACTATTGAGATATTATTATTTTGACACTTGCTATTATATGGTTAACGTCTATGAATTGGTATTGTTCATGATCTAAGTGTTTACATGCTAAATGCTTTGAATTATGGCTACAAAACTAGGTTCTGCCCATTTTTTAGGGTCTCTGCGACCAACGGATCCAATAATGGTGGATTCGTCAGTGCTTTGGTAGATCCGTCCTTAGCAGACGCCAAAATTCAGAATTTTTTGATTTTTAACTTTTAGCATTTAATCTATTAGTTATACTACTTGCTCCTAAATATTATCTTAAACCTTAGGATCAAAATACTATTCTCATATATCTATTTTTTGTTACATACATAACTATCACCGTTATTATATATATGTGCGCTTGTCTACTAACTTTGTTTTGTAGTACACTTCCATAACTCAATTCCTTGGTGTCCCAAACAAGGGGGAGCTTCCGACAAGCACTTAAAGAGTGCATATTGTATACATTTAATGGCACTTACTCGTCCAACGGAGTATATAGTTTCGCACTAACATTTTTTGGTAGGTTTTTGATAACACCTTGATGCCTCGAATAAGGGAGAACATTCGTTAAGAAGAAGCATACACACATTTATCATATATTTCTTCATATTCTTCAATGATATATAATAAATATATTTTTAAATATTACTATATATATATATATATATATATATATACATATATATATATACATATATATATATATTATGTTGCACAAAACTAACCCTTGATGTAGGAAAGTCTTTGTAAGAAGCGTAGTATGATCCATAGAATAGCAAAGTCTCCAAGGTCAATAATCATAGGAGTGCAAGGAGCTAGGGGGAGCTCGAGGGCATCAATGTAGATAGCTCAAAGTTGCTTAGAAGATGAAGATTGAAGTATAACTTCACTAGGGATGATGCAAGCTCGCCTTTCTAGGGAGACACAATGTTTAACGGAGAAGGATCAAAGGATTGGAGCATACACCTTTTTGTTTCAACAAAAGGGGGAGAAGGAAGTGTAAACGAGTAACTTTTTAATTTTACTATGTTACAAGTTTACATATTTGTCATCATCAAAAAGGGGGAGATTGTTAGTGCAAATATTACGATATTTAAACTAAACAAGTCCTTTGGTTTTAATAATGACAAACAAGTAACTTGTAATACATAAAGTAAAATGTGCAAATATCAGTACATAACCCGGACTTAAAATAAAGGAAGGTTTATAACTTATCCTCACAACGAGAAAATTAACGTTTCTCGGTCTTGAGCTGTTCTTACAAGACATTCAATGTTTTTAGCTCAAGAAAAGGATAATTGTACTTTCAGTGCCTTACCCTTAACGTTTTAGAATAGAAGCCCTAACATTTGATTTACCAAAAAGTTGAACACAATTTTTCAAGAATTTCTCGATGACAAATCATAATCTTTCAAAATTGTGTGTTCAACACTCCAACCCTCGCAATGTTTCAAAAGACAACAATTTCTCAATTGGTCCTATTTTTGAGGGGGAGTTTTTCGAAAAATAAAGTTTTAATGTTTTTGGATACATCAACAACGACAACTCTTATGTATTCAAAACATTATCAAAATGTTCCAAACCATTCATGCTAATAATATTTTCTCCCACGAAATTTCAAGAACATATTTTTAACACAAAGTATTCAAAAACTAAGTGTTTATTATTTAAAATAAGGGGAGAAAATGTAATTAAAATATGATCTATTCGACTCAATGTGCTGAAGAAAAGGTTTTATGGTTCGATCTTATACCCAACAACATCTTAATTTCACGACGATTCTGAAGTCATAAGGTGGTTAGGTTAGGAATCAATCCTATGATCCAACCAGAACCGGAGGATCTACCCAAGGATAATCCAAAGTTAGAAATAGCAGTCCTTAGGTATGATTGGAGATGAATGTATATGGGAATAATGCCGACTAAGATTGAGCTAACACTGGAACAATCACAACAAGGTGTTAGTAATGACGTCTTGGTAAGCATTGAAGGTGTTGAAGAATGAAAAAGAAATGTATGGATAAAGGGTCTAAAGAAAGAAGCCCTCCACACAACTTAAGGCAGAAACCGGGTCAATACATATGCTGTCAGAATCACAAGTTGATTGCTGACATTGAAAACGACATCATGGACCTAGTGATGCAATGCACAACCCTTCCCAGCCATTCGGGTTTCTCTCAACAGAAACTTGTCTCATTTGTCACGGAGATACACACGTTATCTATTGACATCTCATTCCGAGATCGTGATATGAATTAGGTTGGCAGTCTTCTCCAGCCCTCCGGAGAGCTAGAAACCAAAATGCACTAATCGAGTCTAGAGCCAAGAGATCAATCTAAATCTCGTTAGGACACATTCCATTTCAAACACTTGTTGAACATCATCAAGTTCACAAGCTGTTATCAAGAGTCCTACGCAATATCATTGTGATATTTGCCAGAACATCCGAGTGATACTAATGTATTCACAATGAAGATGGAAATCCTGCTTGAGCCAGGATCAAACAAGCTCTTGGTAGGTGACTTGCGAGATTCTATATGAATCAAACTTGTGACAACTGGATATCGATTTGGTCCAGTAAATGAATTGACGGTTGATGAATTTTGATAAAAACATGACACTCTCGATGTGTCTCTTTGGAAGAGTCAGTACTAAAGATTTAGGATGTATTACATTTTGGGATATTTGTTATAAACCGAAATCTTTACTTTTGTTGTCAAACAATTTGAAGCCATGAGCTTATGTAATGAACAAGTATTTTGTTAAATCCAATGTATCTTTTTAAACGACACGTTTAGTGGTCGTTCTCATATCTTGTGCTATTGATCTATGAAGTAACGCCCTCGGATATTTAGCATTCCGCTGCGATCCAGATTTAGGGGTGTTACACAAGCTCGCCTTTCTAGGGAGAACCAAAGTTTAACTCCAAGGACACGCCCTTTTAGGGATGGAAGAGTGTTAACAGATAAGGATCAACAGATTGGAGCATACACCTTTTTGTTTCGACAAAAGGGGGAGAAGGAAGTGTAAACGAGTAACTTTTTAATTTTACTATGTTACAAGTTTACATATTTGTCATCATCAAAAAGGGGGAGATTGTTAGTGCAAATGTTACGATATTTAAACTAAACAAGTCCTTTGGTTTTAATAATGACAAACAAGTAACTTGTAATACATAACGTAAAATGTGCAAGTTACGCGTAACCACAACTCATCAACGCATACATTCATCAACTCCTCTCGACGTCTCGAGTCTACTCATGCTTCAACAAAAGGTACAAATATGTTTGTTAAGTTGCATTATGATTAACCCATTTAACAAACCATTAAAATGATTAACACGTTTTTACAAACTAGCTTAATGATTAAAACCCATTTTATCATTAAATCATATTTAATAAACCTTTTTAAGTTTACTTACATCACCATTAAACAAATGCTTTTAAGTAATCCTTTACTTAATAATGATTAATCACATTAGTCAATAAGACAAATTAGGATTAACCACTTTTAGAAACAAATCTTATAAGATATTTCATATCTTATAAATCTTTCCTTTTTAATGTTAAAATTGACTTTCCTTCTAGAACAAAATCAAATCGGATTTTATAAGTACATTAAGATCTAAGCAAAAGATTTAAAAAGATTTCTAACAATTTTGAAATTGGACCGTGCGACCCACGGATCCACCTAAAAGTCAGACAGATCCACCATCCCTGGATCCGTGGCACCTTAATGGCTAAGTTTTGGGTTTTCTATAAATATCACCCATTTGCTTAGTTTTTCACCCAAGCTTTTAACAACCTTTCTTCCACATTATTACACACATTTAGAATCATTATAAACAAGTTTTTATAATGTAAAAACACAATTAATCATATCATCAAAACCCCAATAACCCTTGATCATAATGCTTCTAACTTTCATTTGTTGCCAGCATGATTCTACATGATCCTCCATTCAAGCAAGCTTAGAGATCTTGCCATCATCATCCACCACGTACCTACACATATGAAGATCCATCACAACAAGCCAAGAGACTTGTCATCTTCATCAACAACATCATGCTTAGTGAGCTTGATGTTTTAGATTAGGCTTTTACATCTAATTGACAATAATGTCTTGGATCATCATTATACACATTTGTGTATCAATCATTATACAACAAACTAAATGTTAGATGGTTTATGTGTTTAGGCCATAAAACACAAGGTTTGTTATGTTGGGCCATAAAACATAATGGGTTTGGTTGTACCCGAAGAAGGACTCGGTATTTAGCTTAGTACCGGATAAAGTGTAAGCCACGTTAGGTTGGTTTTACCTCAAAGTAAGACTCGGTATTTAGCTTAGTAACGGAATTAAAGCCTTTGGTAAGCGAGTGTATGGTTTTTCTAAGCTAAGGAGCTTGTTGATCTAGTGAAGTAACTCTCGAGTTGGGTACTCGGGGAGTGGAGTAGGGCGAAGAGGAGCTTCGTAGCAGAACCACTATAGATCATCGTGTCCGGTTTTTGTTTTCTTTTACTTATCGATTTACATTTATATTTACCTTTATCGCTTTATATTTATATTTGCATTGCATCTATATTTGTGTTATATATTGTGTTGTGATGATATTATTTGTTTGATATTCTTTAGTATAGTTATTGTAGTATAAACTTGATTCATTGTTTGATACAAAAGTTTTAAGTTGATAATGGAAACGTATTCATCCCCCCTCTACGATTCCATAAATATCTAGAAGGGCAATCTATGCAAAGACCACCTCTTTTTGAAAGTGATCATTTTATATATTGGAAAAATAGATTTGAAACTTATGTGAAAGGAAAAGATTTAGATCTTTGGCATATTATCTTGAATGGTGATTTTCCACCGGTTGCTAGAAACAAAGAAACCCAAATTTTAGAAGTTGTTGATTTTTAAGAACAATCCGACGATCTTAAAAAGAAACTTGCTAAAAAGAATAAAGCTAAAATGGTTCTTTATAATGTAACATCGGCAATATCATGGTAATCATCACATCCATAGGTAATAGCCCAGTAAATGGATAATAAAATTGAATCTTATTGTTTCAACAATATGAACCAATTGTACTATCTTGAATGAAGAATCTATTGATAGTGGTTTTGCTAGATTTAACACTATTATTACTAGTCTTAAAGCTCTTGATGAAGGTTTCTCTAGCAAGAACTATGTTAGGAAGTTTCTTAGGGCTCTACATCCTAAAAAGAGAGCAAAGGTCATGGCGATTGAAGAATCAAAAGATTTGTCATTACTAGCTCTAGATGAGCTTATTGGCAATCTAAAAGTACATGAATTAGTCATGGAAAAAGATTCCAAATTTTATAGAGGCAAAAAGGAAAGAATTAAGTCTATCACCTTGAAAGCTAAGAAAGAGTCTAGTGATGATGAAACTTCAACATCCGGAAGCCGATGAAGAAGAATATGCTTTATGGTCTGTTCGTAAGGAAACTTTAAATAAGTTCTTTAGTATAGAAAGGGTAAATTTGTTAGGCAACCAAGAGAAGAAAAGAACTCATTCCGACAAAGGGATGAGAAGAAAGGAAAGAGTAACCGAAAATGTTTTAGATGTGGTAATCTAAATCATCTCATTGGGGATTGTCCAAAACCATCTCGCAACAAAGATCAAAAGGCCTTCGTTAGAGGTTCTTGGAAGCAGATGCCGAAAAATGACGTCGAAGATAAAAAACTAAACGAGAACTTGTCTCATGGCTCATATCGTCAATGAGGTATACTCTTTTAACTCTTCGTCATGCTATTGTGATAATGCATCTTATCTCTCTTGGATAAATGATAATATGCAAATAGAATTATGATAAAGCTTATGTGAAATTAAGCCTAAAAATCATCAAACTAGAATAAGATTTTAAATGAAAAGATCGGCCTTTAAGAAATAAGAAATTTTATATTTGCACAAGAAAAGTAAAGGAACTGAGAAAGCAAAGAAATTGATATTAAGTGTAAGCTCATGCCAAGAACTTTAAATCGAATAAACACAAACTTAAGGAAACTCAAGTTCAAATTCTGTTTAACTTTGATTTAAGCCGCTAATTTCATAGGAGCAATGTTAAATAATCAAAAGTTACCTAGTTGTAAAATAGGTCTAGGATTTGATGATTTCAAAGCGTCAACAAGCGAAACTAAAATCATGAATTTCGTTGGATCATTCCTGTAAAAAAGCGTTATGGACGAGTCCTACTCTTGGATCCTAGTGAGTTCGTACCTATGGCGAAAAAGTGGGACACACACTTTGAGTCCTCTTTGTCTTCTATGAATCGGATTGTGTTATTCACTAAGAAGAAAACTAATACTTATAGAATTGAACCCCTCATCTTAGCATCCTTTGTATGAAGTCAAAGAAACCGTCTTTAAAACCATCACTTAAAACGTTTAGGTTATGTCAAAACTGGTGTCATAGATCAAAAACACCACACCTAGAAGAAAACAATCTCTTCTCAACCAAGATACAACACAACTCAATCTAGGAGAAACTTAGACAGAACCAATTCACCAAAACTTCTATCTTATGAATTGGAACAACCATCAAAGTCAAGGCTTTGTACATATGGGAAATTGTATCCCATTTTAATATCCCAATCAATTGCAACAAATGCAAGGGATGTACAACACTAACATTTTCAGACCCATGAGATATTGGGGACCAAACGCTTGAATTTGTTTTTGCTGAAATAGGTATGCTTGAGAACATGCTTGGAACCGGATGAATGGATCAAAGATAGTGGTTGCTCCAAACATATAACCGATAACAAGAGTTTATTCTCTACCTACAAAGCATACAACGGAGGTAATGTTGTCTTTGGAAGTAACTTAAAAGGAAAGATCATAGGCAAAGGTACGATCTTAAATGACTCTCTCACTATATCTAATGTAGAACACATAGATAACTTAGCATTTAACTTACTTAGTGTCGGTCAAATTTGTGACAATAAGTGTAGAGTCTTATTCACGGAAGAAGGTAGTGAAATAATTAAAGTTGGTAAAATCATAGGAAACGAAATTAGGAAAAATGGTTTATACGTAATGAAATTAGGAAATAAGTCTCAAGACAAATTGTGTCTCGCCACGGTAGTGGATAACTCTACCTTATGGCATAGAAGACTTGGTCACGCAAACATGCGTTTAATTCAATCTTTGTCATCTAAAGAATTAGTTAGAAACTTACCTAAGCTAAAATATGATAAACATTTTTGTGATGCTTGCAAAATAGGGAAGCAAGCTCATGCAAGTCATAAAGCTAAAAATATGGTTTCTACTAAAAGATGTTTAGAATTATTACATATGGACTTATTTGGTCCGTCGGCAATTAAAAGCTATGGAGGTAATTTATACACTTTAGTAGTAGTAGATGATTATTCTAGGTATACATGGACTAGATTTCTAAAAACTAAAAATGAAGCTTTTGAGAAATTTGAAATATTAAGTAGGAAAATTCAAAACCAACTAGGTAGTTCTATAGTAGCTATTAGAATGGATCATGGTCGGGAATTTGATAATGAAGTACAATTCAGAGCTTATTGTGATGCACAAGGCATTACTCATAACTTCTCGGCTCCACGTACTCCGCAATCAAATGGGGTAGTAGAAAGAAAGAATAGAACCTTGCAAGAGATGTCTAGGACTATGCTTAACGAACAATCCATTCCATAAAAGTTTTGGTGCAATGCCGTTGATACGTCAACTTATATACTAAATAGAATATTAATTCGACCAATACTAGGAAAAACCCCTTATGAAATATTTAGAGGTAGGAAACCCTCTTTAGAATATTTCAAAGTATTTGGAAGCAAGTGCTTCGTTTTAAATACTAAAGACTATCTAACCAAGTTTGACCCGAAGTCATACGAAGGTGTTTTTCTAGGATATTCTCAAAATAGTAAAGCCTATATAGTGTTAAATAAACATACAATGAAAGTCGAAGAATCACTCAACGTGACATTCGATGAAAGCCCTCCTCCTACCAAATTATCACCATTGGTTGATGATGATGTTGGTGAAGAAGAAGCTATTAGAAATAATACTAAAGTAGTAAATAATAATAATGAAGAAGATGAGTCGATAGAAGTTGACGAAGTCGTTAACATTAAGGAGTCCAAGAATCATCCACTAGATCAAGTCATAGGAAATCTTAATCAAAGAACCTTAAGATCTCAAGCCCAAGATCATAGTAATTTCTTTTGTTTTATATCCACCATAGAACCCAAAGATGTTAATGAGGCATTAAAAGATGAAAGTTGGGTTGTAGCTATGCAAGAAGAACTAAATCAATTTGTAGCTAATGATGTTTGGGATTTAGTCCCTCTACCCATAAGTCAATCCGTCATAGGAACAAAATGGGTCTTTAGAAATAAATTAGATGAAAATGGTATAGTGTCTAGAAACAAGGCTAGGTTAGTGGCACAAGGATATAATCAACAAGAAGGTATAGATTATGATGAAACATACGCTCCGGTAGCTAGGTTAGAGTCAATTAGAATACTTCTTGCTATTGCTTGTGCAAATGATTTTAAATTATACCAAATGGATGTAAAAAGTGCTTTTCTAAACGGTTTTATAAACGAAGAGGTTTACGTTGCTCAACCTCCGGGGTTCATTGATTTTCAAAAACCAAATTATGTTTATAAACTTAAAAAGGCTTTGTATGGTCTTAAGCAAGCTCCTAAGGCTTGGTATGATAGACTAAAAGCATTTTTGATAAAACACGAGTATTCAATGGGAATGGTCGATAACACACTTTTTACTAAGAAATCAAAGTCACATCTTATCATTGTTCAAATATATGTCGACGACATTATATTTGGTTCCACGAGTCAAAACTTGTGTGATGATTTTGCAAAAATCATGCACGATGAGTTTGATTTCTGATGTCTATGGTGTGTTTAGTTGGTTTAGATCTGTGGTGATCATTAGGATGTATATTAGACCGCGGGTGTTCTTAGTAAGTAGTGTTATAATTGGTGTGTTCGGTGTAGTGTCTAAGTGAAGTTGGAAGTGAAGTGAAGTGAAGTCGGAAGTTTAAAGTGGATAGGTTGTGATGGTGAAGAGAAGTGTGAATTGTTGTGAGTCGTGTGGTTAGTTGTGATAGATTAGTTCTAGCTAGGATTAGAACTCGACATTTGGCTTAGTGTCGGAAATTGGTGTAAGCTTAGTTGTGTTCGGTTTTCTCCGCCTAAAGGGAGCTTGTTGACTAGTGAAGTAACTCTTGAGTTTGGTACTCAGGGAGTAGAGTAGGGCGAATAGGTGCTTCGTGACCGAACCATTATAAATTATCACGCCCGGTTTGCACTTTCTTTTACTTTTTGCTTTACATCTTTATTTACCTTATCGCCTTACATTTATATTTGCATTAGATTTATATGTGTGTTAATTGTTGCTTATATTGTTTGGATGATGATTGTCGTCATGATAGAAGTTTACATTGGTGATTGTGGCTTATATTGCTATGAATGGTTCTAGTGGATTAGATGTATTCTCCACAATTATCATATTGCATCTAACTTGATGGATAATTTGATAGAAATTTTTAAGTTTTTTATAATGGATCGTATTTCCCCCCTCTCACGATTTCCACAATTGGTTTCTTACGTTTTCCACTAATTGGTAGTATTCAGAGCTACGTCGCTCTAATTTCTAAAACAAATGGTTTTAAAAATTAAGTACGATCCATGTATTAAATTACCCATGAAGGGGGATTAAATATAAAAAGTGTTTGTTGCTTAACTTGTATTAGTTTTGTTGTTAAATACACTAATAATACTAGCTCGAGGTAAAAATGATGCTTAAAATAAGTGTTATTGGTCTGGTATTAAGTTCAGAAAGTTGTACACCTTTCTGCAAAGTCAGTAAACAATTTTGTACAAAAAAATAGAAAATTTGAGTGTCAGATGGCCGGTCCCCTTAAAGTGTATGGCCGGTCCCCTTAATTCCTGGTCGGCCCCCTTATCCATCAGGGGACCACTTGTCTGATTCAATTTTTTTTCGAAAACTCTGAAAATTCATATAAATCAACGTTAAGTCCGTAGAAGAAGTCGTGCCCACCAGCCATTTCGAAGATAAATTGTATGTCATAATTTTATATAAAAATACTTCCAAGTATTTATTTCAAGCTTAAGTTAGTCATAAAGACAAAATACTACTTATTGTCCAAAACGCTAAGTCTTGTTTTAACGTAATACTTGTATTTTATCTGTTCCTTTCGAGTCGGACATTTCTAGTTGGTATATCTTTGAAAAATGATGTAATTAACCTTTCAAAAATATTAAAATTGGTTAATTTTTGAAATGGGGAGGAAACTAATTTGTTTTCAAATATAACCGAGCTATGTATACATTGTTGGTATCTAATACACCAAAACGACGACTAGGCATTTTATGTTGATATGCTATATGATTTATGTGCATTTCTTTTTGTCTTAAGTTTGTAGTAGAAATTATTTTAAAATGATCGTTGCTATGTGTTAAATTAAGCTAATAGATTGTAATAGCCACATGTGCCATGTACACTATTGTTTTGTAGTAGTTTTTTGGATATGCATAACTTGATTTTTTTTGCTAGATTTCTTGCATTAAGATTGCGAAATTGTTCCTGCATTACATATAGACATAGATCATTTAATTTACAAATGTTATATAAACATTTTGTAAATCTTTTCGAGTATGGGAATATACTTAGGAATAAGAGTTCAGTAACTTGTCAAGTATATTATTAAACGTGCTAAAACTAGTCACCTAAATATTTCTAACGATTTAATCTATTTTCAACAACACGTTTAAATATTTTCAACAACTTACTTTGTTTGACCTTGAGTTGGTTAAACAAAAAAAAATATTGTATTAATACATTAGTAACTAAGAAAAAGAAAATGCTTGAGCTTGCATTGTTCTAACATACACACATAATTATATTTTTTTAACATATAGTAATTTACAAAAGATGTGTGTTGTATAAAAATGGTTAGAAAACTCATTTATATACTCATAAAATGTTAAAAACTATGTATATTATACATAACAACAAATAGTTTTTTTGCATAAGTAAAGATACGGACAACTTAGAATAAGTAATTAACTTATCATTATTATCAACCTCACCTTACAATAATTTTGGGATTTAAGGGCACACGCTATTTAATATATTTCTCTATAGTCTTATAAATGAGTGTTCGTGAGGGTCAAGAAAGATTTCGAGAATATATCAATTCATTATTCAAATTATGATTGATATTTTTATTGAATCTAATTGACAAGGTTTCATGTATGGACATGAAATCGGATTTTTATTTGTTTAGTTTCAAGAATTTTATCAAAATATAACAAAAGATATCATCTTGGATATACATAACTCAATCACACTTGATTGATATGAAAATAATTACATCATTTTCTAGATGAAAAGAATATGCATCGGATCATAACTCACACTTGTGTTGATGATGCCATATTGAGTCTACTTGTCCTATGGCTTTGTTCCAAATATTATACTAATATGTTTAATACATGCATAAAATACACAATGAATTAGGATTGACGACTTGGATGTGTCGTCCGAAATATTTAAGCAATTTACATTGGAATGCAATTGGTAAATGTGTCATTTCTGAAAAACCAAACACAAGCAAACTAACAACATATGTAAACTTTGCTCATACAATATAAAAGCACAACCAAATTGCTAAAATTCAACTTTTTAAACTAAATTTCTCATATAAGAATTTTATTATTGTTTATGCACCTTTTGGATATCATGTTGTTTGGGAACAGTTATGTTTTTGAATTTTTATGGACCTTATCGTTATTAAATGATTCAAGAAAGGATAATTATATATCCCTATCCAACTTTATTTTCTTCGTAGCAATAAATGTTGTGTTACAAAGAAAACTAAACTACATTATTTTTCGTTTCACAAATAAGCACATCTCTTGGCTTTTGAAAAACCAAACATGTTAAAAAAATCACATGTGACAAATGACTAAATATAAGAAATTCATTAAATTAAGCGGTATGTAATCATAAACCAAACAACCTATAGATTTGACAAAAAGATTTAAATTATCTTGCTAACGCTTTTCTACGATTTCCACTCATCTTGATTAGGATTGTGTGAACATGAATTAAACTATGTTAGTTGAGTCATGTTAGGCCCTCTATGAAAAGATAATACAAATTTTATCTTTGCTACACTTCATTAGGAAAATATAAGAATTCTATTTTGTCTAAATGAGACATGGGACTACTGGAGAATCTATTGCACTAGAAATTCAATTTGACCTAACGGTGGAATTGCTTCCAAGAGTGAAGTTGGGTTCGGTGTATAAACCCGTAAAAATAGGCATGTTTAGTTTTTTACAATTTTTTTTTTTTTAATTTAACCCTGTTTTGTTGCAACACTAGTGATTAGTTCTCTTATTCATTCTCTAATTGATTAATAAATGGATCTTCCTTAATTATGTCATTGATAGTTTATTTGAGTTTGACTTTGTATCTCATTTGGAGTACACACTAAGCAAGTAGAAATTAGGCTTACTCCTTAGTCAATCTAGACCACAATGTGCACCTCACATATGGTGCTTTAATTTTAATTGATTACTTGTTCACATTATGCAAATTATATGTCCTTCTTAATCTTGATGCTAAACATTTTAAATTGCTTAGATATTAAATGCATGCCACGATATAGACATTTGTCTTCTTCTAGCAATTTAGTATTATATGATTCTTAGCTTATCTAATATGACACATGCTCATAAATGCTAAATGCTAGACATGTTTTACTGACGATTACATCTTAATATTATAATGGTTTTGTATGAGTCATTTTACATGATTAGTGTTTTATTGTCCACCTACACTATACTAATTTTAATATATGACAATTAACCATTTAAATGCCATAGATCTTAACACATTAATCTCGTTTGTTTACTATGTCGATGCATGCTTGATAAACTTAAATGCCGATATTTATGTCTTATGATCTAGGTATATATTTTTTCGACACTAAAAATATTTTTCTTCGCCATCCGTTTGCTTGTAACATCTCATTAAGTCAAAAGAGTCGAATCTAATTGGTCTTATATTACTAGAGTCTTCACCATACTTTCCCTTATTCCATCATCTCGCTTCTTTCAACATAATACACTCTTTCGTCAAGGAAAAAGTTAGTTACATATCTAACACTCCCTCCAAGTAGGTTTATAACTTAAATATTTTATCTGAAATATCATAGTATCTTTTTAACTTGCGCTCCGCAACGTTAAGGTCATATCCAAAAATTCATATTCAAGCCTTTTAACAATATATGTTAAAATGCTCTTCCTAAAGCTAAAAGCTTACACCAACCTTCGTAACCTCTTTAATATACACACCTTAAGACTAAGTACTTTCACTTCCGTTAGTCCTTTTCTCCCCTTAGGAATTTCATGATGGTTTATCGTCATACACAATGAGGATCTAACATCATCCATCGATCTTAGGATAGAAAAATCATCAAAATTCGTCGTCATCTCCTTCGCGACTTGTCCTAAAATGAAATATTCGTCATCGACAAAATTTTGTTTGGAAGACAACATCGCTCCGTCATCCTCATCCAAACCACTCAAAACGTAACCGTTTTAAGTCTAGGTACTTGAATGATGAACAAATCTATATAATCGTTTCATTCTTTTTTATAGTCTTGACTTACTTTTAAAGACATTCGATAAATCTCGAAAAACTCTATTCAATTTCTCCGAAATGTTTAAGCATTTTTAATTCGCGAAATGCCAAATTAAAAATGTCTACTCATTGTTCATGTCTATTCGTTTTACAAAAACCTTAATCAACTGCCTATTTTTGTTATATAGAAGGTTTAACATCTTCCGTCCACATTTCGCATACACTTTAAGTTAACTCGTACCTCGTGGGTGCCATTGTATGTGAACATTCGCAACACTCGAGTAGAGCTACATAACTTCGCGGATGAAGTTCATCGTATGCTAACCGTCATCCGTCATGACATTGTCATGCTCATCACTTCCGTCGTTATTTCTCTTTATTTATTCTTTTTATAATTTATGTCTGGATGATCACGAATTAAAAGAGAAGGGAAAACACACCTGTATCAATATATTCTTTAACCAAATATTCAAGATACTCATATTATGTGATTCTTATTCACTAAGAAACAACAATGTAAAACCGAGTATCCTTACCACTACCAATCTCGAGTCATCCACCTAGTCATCCTTACAAGAAGATTCACCATGTAACCATTCCCTATAAGTGAATTTCATAATGAAATGCGTCTCATCCTCATATCCTGACACTTATAAGCATGTGTGCCTATGTTGTCAAAAGCCAGTGAATTTCATAATGAAATGCGTCTCATCCTCATATCCCGACACTCATATACATGTGTGCCTATGTTGTCAAAAATCAAGTGAATTTCGTAATGAAATGCGTCTCAGCATTCATTTTACTTTCTAGCAATGTGAAGAACACAAAGAAGATATTAAATCTCAAGTGTTGTTGAGTCAATCACAATGGTATGTTCTTTCATTTTTCATCATCTTTTTCCACTGTTCAAAGTGAAGAACACAAAGAAGACATTCAATCTTCAAGTATTGTTAAGTCATCACAATGTTAAGTTTTTCACTTCTCTTACACCATTTTCATATTTTCACCTTTGTCCGTCAATATTAACAACCAATAAAACACCCAACAAACATATTATCAACACCTTCCCTTTCCATTCACGCTCATCCTTCTTCATTTATGTTCCCTTCTCAAATCATACTTATCATTAACATTTAGTTTGATCTAAAGTTTTACGATAAGGTTTATCCTTAAACACTCTAAACATGAAAATCATACATAATGCTTAACAAAGAAACTTTGAGGGATTTAGGAATCTCTCAATACAAACCCTTTGTCTATTTCAATCCATTATATCATCTTGGTTAGATGACGTACTATAAGGAAACATGTCAATTTAAAAAACGTTTCATACAATAATATGACATCTGGAAGATATCATTCTCATATAATAGAGTGTCAATCTAAATAATGAATTTTTGTTTCAATTATTAATGTCCGTTATTTACGAAGGGTGTGTTGTCAAGTCTTAGTTCCTTACGCATGTGACCCGGTCGAACTTCGATCATCGGTTCCTAAACTTCTGTGTCTTAAGATATTACGTCATGATTTCTTTTATCATGGATTTAGGTTGTTGTTATTAAAACAACGATTGCATGTGTCTAGGTTTTAAATTTTCTTTTAAATTTCATAAGTTTAGAGTGCATATATCTAAGACATTACATGTCTTGTTCCCTGTTAGTGTATTGCTTATATATATATTTAGCTATCATTGTTGGTATATATATGTGCACTTTTCTACTAATTGTTTTTGTAGCACACTTCTGTAGATTGATTCCTTGGTGCCCCAAATAAGGGGGAGCATACACTGAGGAGGAGTTGCAACCGTTATGATATCTATACATTTCTTGATATGTGTATTCCAACCCTTTAATATCGCTCCGTATTTTATATTATGTTGCAACGAAACCTAACCCCTTGATGTTGGTTAAGAATATGCATCAATTTGTTCCATGGATCATGCTAGAGTCAATATACATTGGGATGCCAAGTGTTCTTAGGAGTGAAATGAGCTTTAAGAGGTAGCAAGGGCTTCACTTGCATGATGCAAGCTCGTCCTATTTAGTATAAGTCGTCGATTAAGAGTCGCACCTTTTTGCTTCGCCCAAAAGGGGGAGAAGAATTGTAAACTAAGTTACTTTCTACATTTTTTCTATGAGTTAATAGTTTCCATATTTTGTATCATTAAAAAGAGGAGATTGGTGGAGCCATAATATCATCATCTATCCGAGATTAGTGCTGCCCATAAATATTAAATGAAATCTCAGCCCAATTTTAATGAATTTCGGCCCATCACCAATAAACCTAATTAAAATCGCAGCCCGTAATCCTACCTATTAAACATTCGGCTCACTCAACCCCACCAGTCTCAGCCCATTGTAATAAGCTAGTCTGCCACACACGGCCCAACACGATTTGACCTTACAGCCCAAGCATGTGAAAACACTCAAACTAGAAGTAAATTAAACACCAATTCATACCTAATATAACTCATTTTTATAACCCTAAATACTCTATCAAAAACACACCGCCTCTTTCACACCCAGCCACTATTTTTTCTTATTCCTCCATATCAAAAATTAGATATGTTCCATCTATCTTCCATCTTATTTTTCATTAAATAAACAAACACAAACAAATCAATATTCACGAGCCCCGTCTCATCTCAAACTCTGTTCCAATTTAAATCTGACTCAATACCTCTCTTTTTTATATGAACAAAACAAATCTGATATACCCTTTTCTTGTTTATATCGAAACATGAAAAACCTCTTCTTGGACAAACTCAAAGATTCGATGGCTATTATTGGACGACTAGGATCTTTTAAAGTTCTCGGGTAGGATTTGTATGTTGTGTTTGTTAAAGATCAATGAGGAATTTCTTATTGTGTTGTGGATCTGTTAAAGGTGACATGGTTGTTATTTCAACACAAAAGAAAAACTGAGATCATGTATTTGATTTTTCTGTTTGAGATTCGAGTCTTGTTTGTGTTTATAGAGGTGGAGTTAGGGCAGATATGAATTTGGATTTGTTGTTTGTTGAAGTGAGTCGATGGGATAGGATAGTTGTGTGGATGTGTTGTTGAAACGATGTTATTTGGTTGTAGTTTCTGTTGTTGAGAGTTAAACCCAACTGAGTTAACTCGGTTATAACCGAGTTGACTTGGTTGATTATGTTATGTATCTTTCCCTTTAACAACTTGCAATTAAGCACGAACAATAACAGATATAAATATTAAAGATTACCATGATTAGAGATAGGATCAAGAATCTTTGAAGCTTCAAACTATTGTTGATACCTGTTGCTTCTTCGATCCTGCTTCTGTTCGTATGTACCATCTCTCTAAACCTGCTGCTTAACCAATCATGAACCCATCTGCTGTTTACGAGCAGATCCAAAACCCAAACACCAGGCTTGTTATATCGCACAAACTTCTCATTGACCAGATTTAAGTATAACATAAGCACGAATCAATCAACGAGATCAGCAGTTTCCTAGAATTAAACCAAAAACATTTAATCCTTTTAATAGCAGCATATATTCACGAGCTTTTAGGGTTTTCATATGTATCATAACCCATAAAACCCAAGAATAATCTGTTTTTACGAATTAGGGTTTGAAAACCCTAGTTTCATCAAATTCGCCTTTATACAGAAAAAAATAATTCAACACGAAAATCTTCTTTTCTTCGAACCAGAACCTTTTATCCTAGATATCAAGAGCAACCCGCTCTGATACCACATGTTGAGAATCGATCATCCCATCTAGGATTAGTTTTACAGGTAACACTGATATGCACAACGGAAATAATAGAAACACAATATTACCAAACAAGGTTTTAACCGAACATTAAAGCCTTCATTATATTTGATAAGAATAAATGAGGCTACACCAACTATCTAATAAACTAACTACATAAACTAATAAGCTAACTATTAGACTCTCATTGGAGAGATTTAACTATGATGGATGCATAAAACTATTCACCCTACCTCTCTTTATATACTAGAGAGGCTAGGGTTTACAAGAAAACCTAGCTTTGATAAGAAGCTAACTTAATATTACACATTAAGTCCTTGTTGTTTCATATTTCTTCTTTTCTTCATATGTGGTTTTGTAATCATCAAATCTCAAATCCCAACAATTATGATGAAACATATGCTCTAGTAACTAGACTAGAGTCAATTGGAATACTTCTTGCTATTGCTTGTGCAAATGATTTTAAATTATATCAAATGGATGTAAAAAGTGCTTTTCTAAATGGTTTTATAAACGAAGAGGTTTACGTTGCTCAACCTCTGGGGTTCATTGATTTTCAAAAACCAAACTATGTTTATAAACTTAAAAGGGCTTTGTATGGTCTTAAGCAAGCTCCTAAAGCTTGGTATGATAGACTAAAAGCATTTTTGATAAAACACGAGTATTCAATGGGAATGGTCGATAACACACTTTTTACTAAGAAATCAAAGTCACATCTTATTATTGTTCAAATATATGTCGACGACATTATATTTGGTTCCACGAGTCAAAACTTGTGTGATGATTTTGCCTTGTCACACAATTGATTAAAAAGCCATTGCATCAAATGTCTTCATAATACTCTCCAAAACAAACCATAAACTTTATCATCGTTCAAGACCCAAACGCGTGAGTTATCCAATATCTGATAAAGCTAGGAGTACAAACTCTTTTATCGGACAACTAAGACAGTACAAATATACACGAACAGTTCTAAATTCTTTTGACAGCACCAACCAAAATTTTGTGCGAACCCAATGATGTAGTACTATCCTTCACACGTCCATTTTATTAACTGTGTGCATATTACAATAAATCATCCCATTTCCTAGCCCAATAACAATATTCATATCCAGCCCACTTCAATAATATTGGAATGTACCAGGCCCATTTGCATTTCGTTAGCAACTGACCTGATTGTTTGACGTGCTAGAAAGATATGCCACATGTGGGACTCGAACAACCGACCATGAGGAAGCAATTCTTAACAACAAGTGCTTAACCATCTGCGCTACATAGCCAGATGTGTTATTTTTTCATCTTATATAATATATATTCCTTCCTTCCAAGCTTAGCAACACAATATCTGTCATAAGATTATCCTGTCGCTAATATGTGACTCCTTCCTCCTATATGTTTTTGTAACGCTTTTTGTTGTTACCGAGTCATCAATATTCTATCACAAACTCGGTACTCCTTCTCCCATACAATTAGTGACGTTTTCTTTTGTTACTGATCTGTCGCTATTCTGTTGCTAAGGCTGGCAGTACAAAAGTAATGGTAGCAGTACTAAGATATGAAGTGGCAGTATTAACTTGAAAGAAGGCAGTATTAAACTTGATGCTTAGGACTTAGTACTGTTCTGGTAGCATAAAAGGTATACGATGCAATACTAAGTGTAAATACTAGCAACATAAATTCAATACCTGTTGCTTCTTCTAAGGGTTCCAGATCATGATGTATTCACACCAACATAAACACTGAACAACATTAAAATCATATGCGTGAACCCTTTCATTGTTAACAACTTGACCTTCTTTGAGCCCAATAATATATCATGAATAATATAAGGTCTACTACTATCACGTCCAATATATATACATGACTCTTTATTTTGGAAATACAATATTATCCCTAAAACTTGACGATTCCACAAAAATCATATCTCCATAAATCACGTGTAACAGAAACTGTTTCCATATATTATCCCAATAAATTAGGAGCTTTCCACGCAACACAACCTGTGATATCTCCAATGATTTACGCAGCAACATAAACTGCAAATATTTGAAGCCCTAGCATTTTTAACTGCTTCCACCACGTACCTGCTGTTTTAAAGAGCACCCTTGCAGTTTTAATGTTACCTTAACAACCAGGAAACCTGCTTTTATCGACATAAGCATGTCAAGTCATGTCCATCTCGACTAGGGTTCATCAATGACCAAAATCAACTCATACCAAAGCTTAGTAGAACAAACACCATGGAACACAAGCATCAACAACACAAATCACGCAAAGCTGCAACGATTTATAAGGTTTTGAAAAAAAAACCTTTTCTGCAGCAGTTTTATAAACATCATATCTTTAATTTGAAGACTCAAATCAAAGATCGCTCCAGTCAGATCGTACCTATATGTATATAGAACCTCCAGTTAAAATTTGTGACGATCCTACGTTACAAATTGATTTATCATCCGTTTACCACGACCTGTCCAGAAAAGATCCTAACTTAGAAACCATATATGAAACTTAGGTTTTCTTCTTCATTCTCGACATAAAACCCTTGAATCATGAGATATGCAATGAGCAACCCTGTCTGATACCAACTGTGAAACTAAAATAAATCAATGTAGGCAGGTATAGATCATTTTGCCCAACTAGGATATCATACATTGATCACGCAGCAAAAAACAAATGAGAACAACAATGGTAAGGACAATTTTTTATTCATAAACTATATACTATTCGACTTTAATCAGTTGACTATGAACTATTCGACTTTAATCAGTCGACTATGAACTATTACATAAACTAATAAGCTAACTATTAGACTCTCATTGGAGAGATCTAACTATGATGGATATCAAACTATTCACCCTACCTCTCTTTATATACTAGAGAGGCTAGGGTTTACAAGAAAACCTAGCTTTGATAAGAAGCTAACTTAATATTGCACATAAGTTCTTGTGTTTATACATCATTTCTCAGATTCTTCATATGTGGGTTTTGTATTATCATCAAATCTCAAATCCCAACAAAAATTAAGATAAAGGGTGAAAAAGAAAGAGAGCCCTCCTTACACTTAGGCAGAAACGGGTCAATACATCTGCTTTCAATTAAATCCACAAAGTATTATTGTGACATTGTAGACTGAGCATCACGGGCCAAGTGATGCAATGCACAACCCTACCTAGCCACTCAAATCTCTCAAAGATTTTTTGTTTCATGTTCTTTCACGAAGGATACACGCATTTCTATCAACTTCCTCATCCGAGTTAGTTGGTATTCAAAGGTGGCAGTCTGCTCTAGCCTCCTATCACTAAAACCAAAGTTCACTATTAAGTCTAGAGCCAAAAGAGATCATCCATAAATCTCATAGGACACTGTCCAAAGATTATGGATGCATTTCACAAAATGTGAATAATGAGAATATATAAAGACGTCCTACGCATTATCCTTGTGATATTTCCAAACATTCGAGTGATACTTTAGTATTCACAATGAAGATGGAAATCTGCTTGAGCCAACATCAAAAAGCTCCTGGTAGGCGACGTGTTCAATCTTATGAATCAAACATGTTGAACATCTGGAAAGAATAAAGGTGCAATTCTATATGTCTATCGGTGCGTAAGACAAACTTGTTCCAGGTTATGGATTGACGATTGATATAACTTTTGAAATGATTAACACTCTCGATGTGTCACAAAACCACCTTTAGCAGTTACACGTTGAATGATTTTTCAAATCAATTTTATTTCAATCGGTGAGATATTAACACGCTTGGTACACTCTATATCGTCCTGTCTGCTTGAGACGATCCGGTAAATGAGAGCATGCTGATATTGATGAATCTAATACATATTGTTAGAAAGATTCGATACTATTCCCTGGAATCCTGTCCACGGAATCTTATTAAATGAATCTACCTTATCACAGGTCGATCCTCACGGATTTGAAAGGTTACTCCAACTAAAAAAAAAAAAAAAAATATAAAAAAAAAAAAAATCAAAATAAAACAAAAAAAAAAAAGCAAACACGTTGAAAAGACAAAGCATATTCTTTCACCCCCCACCCCCCTCTCCCCTCTTTATTGCAAACTGCTTTAATTGTCAGGATAACTTAAAGATAGGTCATTGGAGGTACCTGGTTCTAGCTGACTCACAGATTCATAGCCACATGCTCATACCCGACCAACAAACATAAAGACATCATGAAATGCTCAAGTACATTTTTTTCAAGACTTCCGCTACTTGATACGAACGTCTTCTTAAGTGAAAAGCAATTAAAGTAAAAAGAATTTCAAAGAAGTTTTCCGTACTCTGATAATCAAACATTTTTCTCAAATGACGAAGTGTTAAAGTATAAAGAACTTCAAGAAAGATGATCATTGAAAGCTTTCAGCTAACAAATTAAGAAAGGTATGAGCATGTCGGTCCAAAAGTCACAAGTTCACAAGATGGCAAAGTTTACAAGATGGCAAAAAGAGATTATGCTTGGTTGATGATCTCAAGGTGCTCAAGATCACATATTCACATACAAGTCAAGATAAAGGAACAAGCTCAAGCCTAAAAATGTATCTCTACGCAAAGAAGAAGATCAAAAGATCACTATACACAAAAAGTTACTCAAGATCAAGACAAGAAGCTCAACAATTAATGTGATCAAGTTCACAAGGAGAGATCTCTATGAATCACCCCTTAGGGGGAGATTGTTAGGAACACAAAAAGTGTTGATCATTTATGAGATCTCAACGATCGTCCCTTAGGGGGAGATTGTTAGGAATTCAGTTTTTAGTGAAGTGACGACCATTATCGATCTCATGAGCCTTTGTAATAGTTAGACAATAAATATGAAAGTACATATAACTAAACCGGGCCGGCTTATAGAAAGTCCAAGGAAAGACCGGTTTGGCCCATATCTTGTAACTATATAAACCCTCTCCACACATAGAGAGGGTGTTGGTTGAATGCATTTCTCTACATTTCATGTGTCTGTTTTGGTGTATTCTCTCAACCACTCTCCTCCTTTTCTCTTTCTAAATTTATAAAGTGAGTGAGAAATCAATATCCATCCAGAATAAATATATATGGATAATAGAGCCCATAAGCTAAAAAAATAAAGCCATAGCTAAAAAAGACACCTTTTTAATTCTACTCTACTATCAAAACCTACACATGAAGAAGTATAGCCTTACCACCTTTTCATATCCAACTTCATCCTGCTTTTCTTTACAACCGCACCGAACGTCTTAACCTATGTACTCACCTTTTCCCCTTTTCTTCACTCCAGAGCATCAATATCCTCTGAGTTAAGGGCTGTAATTTCCTTTGATTCATGTCAAAAAGGGCCACTGGGGTTGGATTGTACTCCAAAATACCATTTGTACACTAATAGATTAATTTTGTTTAATAATAATTAGATAGAGAGGTGTATACATATAAAAAAAGACATTGGGTGACAGTGACTCAACCCTAAAACAATACAATGTGAAGATTACCCAAGATATATATATACCTTTCGGTTTGGGTTTATGTCAAACACAATTGATATTTGCACGCTGTATAGAGTATAGACATGTCTTCAGGGAACTCATCTGTGATTTAGTAATATGTGCATTCCTACTACTTTATGATTGTATGGGCCTATGATATCAGTAAGACGGTTTCAACAGACAAATGTAAATATAGTGTGCAGTATGTAAATCATAGAAATTAAACTGAAAACAATCCCAGCTCTAATCGCTTATATTTAGGTGTTTTAATTCTACCCCTTAAATAGTAATGTACAGAATGGAAACAGAACATAACAAAGATAATATACGGGGAATGGTTAAGACATAGGATTTAAACCGACTCAACATGAAGAAAAATAAGGAGATCCGTGCATTATTTAGGTGGATCCGTGTGTCACAGATCACGGGTAAATAATTGATTTTAAACAAATTAGGACCACAACAAGTATTAAACAAACACACTCACAAACTCAAATACCAAAACCCTCAAACAAACATAACTCAAATCAGCAATTAGAGAAACTAATCTACAAGATCATCAACAAATCACCAATCTATAACAACTATTGTAAGTGATTTTATCTTATTTTCTATTTGATTTTAATCAAATCACACAATTTGAGGCTTTCAATTTTTCTTGTTATTTTCGTGCAATTAGAACTATGATATAACAATGTATAACTACTATAATACTTAAAAATCATAATTGAAGCGATTCAACAAAAATTAATTTTTGACAAAAAACCCCAAGTTATGATTTTCACTTTTAGGAACTTTTCAAAACAAGGGTTGTTTAACTACATTGTTAATATAATGCAAAAACCTTTTCTTCATGCATTAAGACTCTTGAATATATATACGAAGTGCTTAACTCATAAGCATTTTTTGTTCCATTCATCTTGAGCAATATCAAACATAGATTGTGCATTAAGGTTGGCTTATTACTAGTACTATCACTATTTTTATTTTATTTGAATCAAGCAAACCGCACACCCACATCAAGTCCATATAGACATACTTACATTGTATTTTTTACTTATCGAGTCATTATTATAATTTCTCATTGAAATCACTATACATCACGTAGGTACCAAAATGCCAAGCGAATACCAATAAGACTACAAGAACAGCGGCACTTATGCTCTAAAAATCTATAGTGATCCCAACATGCCCGAATCACTTAGGGATATCTATAGGACTTTAGAGAGTAGATATGTTCATGAAGGGAGAACCATTGATCAATCTTTCTACAATGACCTTAGTGATGACTCAGTGGCTAATTTTACCACCATAGGTTTTGATTGCTTGCTATCTTTTGATAAGCAAATTTGTCTTAGGTTTATCTTTAAGTTTTACAAAACTCTTAAGCTAGAAAGAGACTTTAATAACCATTTCTTAATCCAATTTGTTATCAACAATCATCATTTCAACCTCTCCCTTATTCAATTTGTTGAGCTTACCTATCTCCCTAATCAAGGCATTTGTATCTACTCCGATGCATGGGGTCTTGATGAACTTGAGAAAACTCTAGAGCAAATTAAACCTTACAACTCATGTTTTCCTGCTCTTGATGATATCTAAAACCTAATCCATAGAAGAATCGTTCATGAAAAGATAGACAAAGAGGGAAACACCATCCACAAATTGCCAAACCAAATCGAAACAAATGAGCTCTTTGATCACCTTAGGCCTTGTGAACTAGTCATTAGGGAAAACGTCTATTCCGCCATAAGAAATAGAGACCACACTCAAGCAGTTATTGCTTTGATGTTGTATTACCTAGAAAATAGACAACCTTTTAACCTTGCCTACTTTATCATCAGGAGGATGTACTTCTTTAGGGATAGATGAGACAAAGTTCTACCATATGGCATGATCTTAACTCGTCTCTTTAAGAACCTTAAAGCAAACATGACACAAGGTTCATTTGATGAACGTTATAAACTTGTCCCTAGGAAAATGTCCTCACTTAAGGCAAAGCAACCCAAGAAACCTCCACCTAAAAGAACTAGGAATGTAGGAAAATCTAAACGGACTCAATTGACCACCTCATCTTCAACCACCTTCGGATAATGAAGACTTGCCTAGTACTAAGCTTTCACCTAGGTCTTATCATAGGGTTCCTAAGGATGATCCGAACATGTCCAAGGAACAAAGGGAGACAAGAGGAATGTTCAAAAACTTGGGTAGAGCATTGCACAACTTTTCAAAGATGTTAAAGAAAGGATGTCGTTGAAGAAAGACTTGTTTGTGAAACATTTTAAGTGTTTTATCAATGTTTCTTTGGATTATTAAATTGTGTACTTGAATTTGCATGCATACACTAGATATTGAATCTACGTACTCTCTTTATTATGCTATGCCTTATGAATATCTAATCATATCGATGTTATTTGGTAGATGATAATGATGCTTGCATGATATTTTGTTTTGTTGACAATTGCGACCCACGGATCCACCATATGGTAGATCCGTACATTATTTTGGTGGATCCATAGATCTCCAGGCCAGGCGCTAAAATTTGAATTTTCTTGATTTATAACTTTTTCTACTTTATCTTATAACCATGCTATATGATACTATGTGGGATCTTAAACCTTAGGATATAACATGTTCTCCATATATGTTAGGAATAAATCTTCTTGTAACTTAATACTGCCAACAGTACTAAAAGAATTAGTACTGTCAGCATAAAGTTTGTACTGCCAAGGAAACTTAATACTGTCAAGTGAAGAAGTTAGTACTGCTAATGGTCAAAGCTGATGATATGAAGATAAGAATGCATGGAGAGCATTTCGGGATATTTAGTTTTAAAGTGTAACTGTTCCTAATAGATAGGCAGATATATGTGTAAAGGGTTCCTTGTATTTCTATAAAAGGAGATCCCTAGAGTAGTGATAGTTAGAACTTTAAGATATACACTTAGAGAGAATTTGTGAATTTGCTTCAAGGTTGTGTTAACCCCAGTACTTGAAAGACGTACTCGTATTATTTATAATATTGAAGCAGTGATTTTATTGTTTATTGTTTGTGAGTGATCGTTACTGTTTCATTCATACACTTCTCTAGAGTATCAAAGTGTAGTTTCCGCATACACTTTGGTATATTCACAAAGTCTCAATCTTTGTTATTTTGGATTCTTCCAAGGTAACAAACTCTTTATATTCTAAAGAACCGATCAAGGCGTGGGATCAACAAGTGGTATCAGAGCCTGTGCTTTGAGATACTTTGATCTAGGGAAAATGGAGTTAGAAAATTCTCAAAATAATTCGTTGGCAAAGCTTCCCATACTCAAACTAGGAGAGTATGAGATGTGGGAAATAAGAATCAAGCAGTACTTCAATTCAAGACTATGCATTATGAGGTATAGAAAATGGGAAACTCATGGGTTCCTGATTCGTGTTACAAAACACCATAATCAGGGTGGTAGGTGACAAGGGGTTTGTGTGTTTTTGTTATAAAGATTTGTGTTGTTCCCATCACAGCATTAAAAATGACTGGCCCTCACTACGATGAAAAGATGTGCAAGAAAAATGATGTCAAAGCTAGAAGTCTTCTCCTCAGGGATCTCACCAAATGAACCATCAATTACTTCAACAACTCAGTATGCTGATGCTCATCTATTTTATTATTGCTATTAAAGCTCGTTTTGGAGAAAATTATAGCTACAAAAGAAACACAAACAGGCATATTGAAGCAGCAGTAGAAAACGTTCAATGCTACAAAAGCTCAGAAATCTTGGACTCAATCGTGTAAAACAGGCTTCAAAGCTTGTTATTAGATTGCAATTCTTGGTGTTGATACTTCTCCAAGGATTTACATGTTAAGTTTTTGAGAAGCTTACCTTCAGAATGGGATACACAGTATTTGTCTGGATAACAAAACCCCACTTTGAAACCAAGGGTTTGGATGATTTGTACAACAATTTAAAAATTGTTGACAAAAGGTTAAAGGAACTGTTGCTTGCTAATAATGATGACAAAGAACTTGGCATTCCTAACCACTACCATAATTACTAGCGAGTACTAGACTTATTAATACTGGATACACTGGCGTAGTACTAGGCAACTCCAAAGTTTAATACTGCTAGTTGCTGAAACTAGTAACTAGCTAGTTTTATGATGCCACAGCTTATGCCATTTTTGTCCTCTCAACAACAAGGAACTCAACTGAGTTCATGAAGATCGCGAGAAATCATGAATGATGATTAGAAAGAGGATCTAAAGTGGAATATGGCATTGTTGATAGAGGCAAGGAAGTCTAACAAGAACTGGAAGAAATATAGTTATTGATGGACGTAAGTACTGCTGGGTATGATAAATCTAAAGTAGAATGTTTCAATTGTCATAAAATGGGACATTGCCAGAGATGCAGAGTACCAAGAAAGTAAAGAAAACAGAACTGGAATCAGCAAGCTCATCAAAAGCAGAAAGAGATTGAAGATGCCTCATGAAAATCAAAGTTGCCATATATGGTGGTGTTTTGATTGGAAGTGCTAAGGCAAGATGATGAAGTTCAAGCAAATATGGCTCTCATGGGCTTTTCTGATTCTGAGTATCTTGCTCTAAATCTTGTTTCTAACTATGAAACTCTCTTAAAAAACATATGGATGATTACAAGTTAAATTATATGAAACTGCATTTTAAAGCAACTACATATAAAAGAGATTGTCAATCTTAGAAGCACAAGTTTTTTAAATATAAAGAATCTAAGTTATTGTTTTCTGAAGAGATTGCCTTGTTGAAAAGAAGTGTAGGACATAAGGTTATCTATGGGGTTAGTTAAGACTGAACTTGAAAAAGTTAAGGATGAAAAAGAGAGTGTTTTAAAATTAAACTAGCAAAATTTGAAAAATCACTAAAGACTTAGATGATTTTTTAGCAAGTCAGGTAACTGAACAAAAGCAAAAGGGGTTTTGTTACAATGCAGACCCCTCACCACAACCGTTAATACATCACCAGACCAAGCAACCATTAAATGTCGTATTCATGGGTCTTGAGGAATTCAACAACCTCAATAAAGTGGGATGGTCCTAGGAATTCAAGTATCAAAGCAACCACTGTGTTAATAAAGAGTCAATAATTCAAAGGAGAATATGTGACTCTTTAACACACAACCAAAGTCTGTTACCTGATTACAAGCTCTATTCTGTGCCTACACTGTAAGGAAGACACAAAATGGAAAAAAGAGTTATTCAATCATGCAAATCTGTTAGGTTAGAAGAAACCTAAAAAGCTAAGTGAGGAATACTGATCCACCAATAAAATAAAGATTGGGTTCAAAGATGAGGAAGAAGCTGAGTCTACCCCAAAAGTAGAAAAGAAAATACCTATTGCTACTAAGGAAGCGTCTGTTAACAATGACAAACCAAGTAGAAGAACAGTTAGGTATGCTGAGCTATATAGGTCACAGAGACCTAGGGGGAACCAAAGAGGTTGGAATGGTCAGAAAACTGATCAATTAGGATGTAACTTTGTTTTAAAAACAAAGCATTGTGCTTTATTTGATGGTGGTTTTTTATCACATCCAATATAATTGACCTTATCTTAATAAACATAATGGTTCCTAAGCAGTTCTTAATGAAGCCTAGGCCTGGAAAACTGTCAAAAAACAAAACCTCTTATACTGTTAGGTTCTGTTTTAACACAAGCCAAGAACCTGTAGTAACGTTTAGGTGTTTTAATACCTTTAGGTCTCATAAACTGCTCACCCAATAACCAACCGTTTCTTGGCTAGACCAAAGACTCCATTATCCAAAATCAAACACAAAAAGGGCCCTTTTTTCAAGTCTACAGCATTAACAAACAGGTCCCTCATAATAAAAATATTAATACACGGTAGACACACATAAATACTATTAGGCCAAATGTTAATACTGTAATGGCATGGGGATTTAATGCTTTTAAAGCCCTCAGCAATGTTGGGTTTGGAGACCTAACAAACCCAATGGTGCATTCAATTAGTTCTATAATAGTTTAATTACATTGAATGCACGAGGCCAGATCCAAGTCATTGATAGGCATGGGTCACCAAAAGGTAACAACTTTATAAGTTTGTGTGTGTCAGAGCAATTCCCACCTAAATGAAAAAGATTTTGTAGATAGCTGAGCCTCCCCAATGGCACATTCTGGAAACTAGCTCACCTTGTCAGATATTTCAAAGAATTTGTGATGGAGGTTATGTTACTTTTGGAGGAGTGCAGAATTGGAGGAGATAATCAATGGTAAAAGGTACTATAAAAACAAAATCACTTGAGGTATTTGAAATGTATACATAGAAAGAGTTGAAGGTTAATAATGGAACAAAAAAAAAAAAAAAAATTATAAAAAAAAAAAAAAAAAAATAAAAAAAGAACCTATTTTAAAGTGTCGCACAAAATGTGTGTACAAAAAATCTATTTCTTTTTACTGATACTGAATGTCTTTTATAGTTCTGTCTCCAAATTTTTAAGTTGCCTGATGAAAGTCAAAAGTACTCCTTAAAATTCCTAGACAAACAACAATGTACAGTTTTGATATGAAAAACATAGTTCCTAATAGATGGTTTTAACTTGTCAAGATTGCAAAGGCTACAACGTAGGAATCAAATGTTATGGCATAGAAGACTTGACATAGTCAATTTCAAAAATAGTCAATAAACTTGTCAAAAGGAAAATCTTGTGAGAAGATTACCTTTAAAAGGCACTTGAAACTGATCAAAACACTGTGTTGCCTGGCTTAAAGGCACGCAACATAGAGCCTCTTGTAAACAAAGGGGGATAGACAAATAACATGGTAGTCCAAAAAATACTATTCAATATCCACTTTAGCCTTCTACTAAGCCCATTATTTATGCTTACATATGGATCTGTTGGTCCATCTTTTCTGTGATAGTTTTATAGCATAAAAAAATATGCTTGGTGGTAACAGATGATTAAGTAGATATTCATGGGTAACACTATTAAAGGTCCTAAGGATAAACTAGTTGAGTCCTTAAATCTTTATCAAAGAGATAGAAAACTAGTGGAATAAGAAAAGTTAAGATAATCAGAAGTGATAATGGACTGAATATAAAAACCAGTTGATGGATGAGGTTTCTGTAAAGAGAACTGTATCAAGAGAGAATCTAGTGTAGCAAGTACACCTCACAGCAAAAAGTGTTAGCTTAAAGAAAGAAATCAGGACACTTATTGATGCAGCTAGAACAATGTTGGCACTTCTAAGTTACCTACATCATTTTTGGGCAGAAGCAGTTTCTTCTACTGCTTGCTATGTACCAAAATAGGGTATAGTTGTTCAAGCCTCACAATAAGACCCTTAAGAACTTTAGGGGTATTAAACCAGCTATAGGATTTATAAGCCATTTGGATGTCATGTTACACTTCATATACTTAAGAAGGTTGGGCAATTTGATGGCAAAAGTGATAAGGATTTCTTTGTGTGGGATATTCTTTAAGTACAAAGCTTTTAGTATACAGACATTAAACCTATGAAGTACAAGGACAACTTGCATGTTGGGTTCTAGAGAATAAACGCTATGTTAGAAGGTAATGTCCAAAGTGGCTGTTTGATCTTGATTCTCTAACCCAATCCATGAATTATGTGCCAGTGGTTGCAGGGTCTAGCTCTAATGTTTTTGCAGGTACAAAAGAAGTTTCTGTGTCAAGCCCACCACATCAACAAGATCAAGATTGTATTATCATGCCAATTTGAAAGATGCGTCAAACTTTGAAGATACATTCACTCAAATCTGTTGCTCGATAGGCTCAAATACAAGATCAAGATGTCCCTCATTGAAGATTGCAGTTTATCAGATGATTGTTTTGATGAACACCAATTAATACTAGCCTAGTCCACAGGTTAATATATGGTATTGGAGCAACTTAGTACTGCACTCTGAAAGTTAATGACTGCAAAACTTACTGAAGGATTGAAGGGACCAATTCCTACACCTAAGACCAGCACAAGAGGAGATCAAGCCATTGATTTAGGGAATCTTTCAACCATCTATGCATTTCAATCTTCCACTCCTATACAATATTCACAAGGACCTTCCAATTGATCATGGATTGTAGATGTGCATTCTTCTTTCAAACAAGAAGGAGACAACTTGTCTTATTCTGAGCTAGGATTTCTTAGTTCCATTTAATGGAAGGAAAGACTCACCCCAGGACTTTACAAACATGTCTTTATTGCCTGTTATCTTTATCTCAAAAGAACCCAAGAAGAGTGTCTACAGCTCTTAGTGTCCTGCTTGGGTAGAGCAATGCAAGAAGAACACATTACAGTTCAAGTTACAAAATGTATGGGTTCTTGTTGATTTGCCTAAGGGACATAGGGCTATTGGTACAAAGTGGGTCTATAGAAACAAGAAAGATGAGAGGGGAATTGTTGTCAGGAACAAAGCACGACTTGTTGCCCAAGGCCATACACAAGAAGAAGGTATTGACTATGATGAAGTGTTTGCTCCAGTGGCTAGAATAGAAGCTATAAGAATATTTCTGGCATATGCTTCTTTCATGGGTTTCACGGTCTACCAAATGGATGTCAAAAGTGCTTTTCTATATGGTCAAATTGAAGAGGAGGTGTATGTATGTCAACCTCCAGGTTTTGAAGATCCTGACCATCCTGATAAAGTTTATAAAGTTGTGAAAGCACTCTATGGACTTCATCAAGCACCCAGAGCTTGGTATGACACATTGGCCACTTATCTTTTGAGCAATGGCTTTCAAAGAGGAAAAATTGATCAAACTTTGTTCATCAAAAGTCAAAAGGGGCACATACTCCTTGTTCAAATCTATTAAGATACTGCGGATGACATCATTTTTGGTTCATCCAAAAAGGTAGCTTTTGATGAGTTTGAGAAACTTATGAAGGAATAAGTTTCAGATGAGTCTATGGAGAACTCACTTACTTTTTTCATTTTTTGGGTTTGCAGTTCAAACAAAAGACGAAAGGCATAATCATTAGATCACGATACATATGATGTCCATGAAATCCTAAAGAAGTTCAACTACACAGATGTGAAGTCTGCCTCCACTCCCACTGATTTGGAAAAGGCCACTTGGTTAAAGATTGTAATGCTGAGATGTAGATAACATCTCTATAGAACCATGATTGGATCTTTGATGTAATCACACAGCATCAAGACCAATATCATGTTTGCAGGTTTGTACATGGTGCAATTACAAGTTTCCCTCCCCAAAAACTTCCCATCTCTTAGCTGTCAAAAGAATTTTTAGATACCTCAAAGGCCAAACCATCTCTAGAAACCTTTGGTATTCTAAGATTCACCATTGGAGTTCGTTGCTTACACTGACATGTGGATTATGCTGGGCTACACTTGATAAAGTCAAACACTGAGGTTTTAATTTTTGGGGAAAAAATGAGGTTAATCTCCTTGGCAATGCAAGAAACAAACTGTGGTTGCCACTTCTACAACTGAAGGCTGAAATAGTGTGCTGCTAGCACAGTTTGGCTGTGTACGAAAGTTCTCTGGACCAAAAACCATTTGCGCTTGATTATGGGTACAATTTTATGAAACACTGTTATTTACATTGTCAATACCATACAATACTGAAATTATAGAAAATCCTGTCCAACACTCTAAAACAAAACATATAAGATTAGGCATCACTTTATAAGAGATTGAAATACTAAAAAGTTGATTCAAATGGTAAAATTATACTCAACTTAATGTTGCAGATCTTCTACAAAAGGTATTGATGCTGTAATTTCAGTACTTGTTTCAAGTATTGTTATGCTTAATCCTAAAAGTCAACTCTCTTGGTTTGTTTGTAAAGTTTTGTTAAAACTTAGTATCTTTACATATTGTCAAACATAATACGCTCAGTCTAATAGTACTGCAGTTATATTTCACATCTGTTTGTTAAAACTGTTGCTTATAGTTTAAGTCCTGCTAAAATATTTAACACTGTTTATTAAAACTGTTGCTTATATTGGTACTACTGCTAGTTATTCATTGTCTCTTGTTTAATCTTGAGAAGAACACTTAATACTGTTAAACCATAAGACATGTTTGGATTATGTTTTTCTTGGTGTTAAGCTAACTTTTTCAGGATAAACAATAGAGTGTCATCTAGGTCACTCCTTAGTATATATTGTGAGGGAGGAACCATGGCCTGATGTTCTTTTGTTTGTTGGTTTTTACAAAACCACACCACAAATGGTCATCAATTCACCATGTCTAATAAACATCAAGAATTGACTAGTCCCGAGCAAACGGCTCCTGGTAAAGACTGTTCAAATCCGTTGATAGGTTGCTAGTTTACTCCAAACTATATGGTCCTCGAATGCACCATGTTATTTCAATGAACATTGCTAGTCCAAGCAAACGGCTACTAGAAAAGACTTCTCAAAAAATACCTTCAATTGGTATATTACTAAAAACTATATGGTTATCATTGCACAAAATTTTTTTAATGAACAATGGCTAGTCCGAAAAGCAAACTGGCTAATGGAAAAGACACCTAGAAAAGTGCGCGGAGGAGCGAGGGGTGCGGCTGAGTGTGTGAGGGTGGGTAGGGTGAGGGCCGACTCTAGGTCATCTCTCTCTAGGATAGTGTAGTTATGGGACTTCATAGAGAGGGTGGTAGTGGGGCCAGAACAAATCTATAAAAATGAGAATGCACAGGGCGACAGGATATGGGGGGAGATCTGACGAGAAAAAATTCCAATAACTCACAGAAAGATCGCTGATTGCTGATCATAAATAATGAGCCGATTACAAGCTAGCCGAAAAGTAAGCACCTTGAGGTGCTGCTGGGGTCGTGAGGCATTTATGTACGAACAGTAAAAAACAAAAGAGAGAATTGTGAGCCTCAAAAACAGAAAGAGAGCTGTGTGCAAAAATAGAAAGAGTGCAAAGTGAGCCAAAAGAATTGAGAGATGAATTGTGAGCCTAAAAACAGAAAAGAGAGATTGTGTGACGTGTTTCTTTTAGTCCTTCAAATCTTTGGACTTTTGTACTGCTGATTGTGTGGAGAAGTTAATACTGCTAGGCAAATTTTAATACTGCTAGGCTAAAGTTAGTACTGCTGGATGACCGTTAGTACTGTTTGGGTCTAACAAAATTTTCCATTAATTGATAGAGCCGTTGAGATATTTCCGCCAAATACATAGGGTATAGGCCTTTGACCAATTGGACTTTCGTGAACTTCCTATAAATTAGTAAGATCTTTCACGATTATTTTCAATCTTCTTAATATTGGTCAAATTATATCCCTCTGTTTTCTCTATCAAATTGCAATTAACTTTCTCCAGACCTAATACTTCCTTACACGATCTAATCCCACTTATTTCCTCACACTTACATCCATGGCAAACTTAGAATTTTGTGACAAACACAATATGGTTGCGTATTTGGAAAAATCAACCGGAAGTGCAGGGTTTCATCAAATCATTGACTTCATAAATCGAAGTCATATCCATTATGCACTTACTAAAAAGCCCGAGGTGTGCGTATCTTTTATTAAACAATTTTGGAGGACTGCTGAGATTGTGACTAATGAAGATGGTAATGTTACCATTCATGCTAAGGTTGATGGTCACTCGCTTTCCATCACTGAAGGTTCTATAAGGCGACATCTCAAACTGGATGATAAAGACGGACTTATCTCTCTTCCATCTTCAGAGATTTTTGCTCAACTGGCACGTATGGGGTATGCTACTGACTCAGATAAGTTAACCTTTCAGAAAGGTGCTTTTTCACCTCAATGGAGGTTTCTTATTCATCTCATTCTTCACTGTTTAAGCCCCAAGAAGACTGCTTGGGAGCAGTTTAGTAGCAATATTGCAGCGGCTATCATTTGTTTAGCTACAAATAGGAGGTTTAATTTCTCTAGGATGATCTTTGACCATATGGTGTCTAACATATCTAGTCCCCATAAGTTTTTGATGTATCCCAGGTTTATTCAACTTTGCCTAGATATGCAGAGACACAAGTTCCAACAACACTCAAGGTTCTATTCTGTTCCATCTCTTACAATGAAGGTGTTTAGTAACATGAAGAGATCCACCAAGGGGTTTTCAGGACAGGAGGTTCCTTTGTTTCCCTCTATGTTAGATGCTGCTGAATCCTCACCCTCACCTTCTAAAATCACATCCTCACCTTCCCCAACACCTTCATCTTCACCTACACCTGAACCATCTCCTACTCAACCATCACCCCCTCATCCCTCACCTTCACAACATTCACCAACACAGCCTGGTACCGACTATCATCCTCCTACACCCCATGACTCACCTCTCCATGCTGTTCATTCACATGGAAGTGAGGAGGGTAGTTTGAAACTACAAGAATTGATGGGTTTGATAACTACTCTTTCTGACAGGATTGGGGTTCTAGAGGCTGATTTGTCACAGACTAAGAAAATATACAGTTCTGCCTACACAAAGCTTATTCTCAGGGTCAAGAAGCTTGAATCTCAGATAAAGGTTGGGAAGGCAAGGAGACATTCCAGGTTTGTTCTTTCAGATACTGAAGTTGGTGAAGATGATTCTTCCAAACAGGGGAGGAAGTTCTCTAATGAAGGTTTTCAGGATGATGAAGGAGTTCATGAAAAAGCAAGCACTGAAACTGAACTCTTCATACAAGAAGTAACCCCAACTGAAATCATCCATGAGCAAGAGGGCAGTGGGAAAGTTAGTGATGAGATTAGTACTGCTGGTAAGAAGAAAGATACTGCTAGTGAAGAAGTTCCACCAGTTAGTACTGCTGAAGTACAAGTTAGTACTGCTGGAGGAACTGCTACTTACTCAAGGAGAAGTGCAGAGAAAAGAAAAGATAAGGGTAAAGGTATAATGATAGATAATGATAGAAGAAGAGCCCAAGAAGAAATCCAAGAAGGAGCTTGAGCAAGAAAGATTGAGTTATGCTGAAGCACTTAGGCTTGAAGAGCAGATGAACGAGGAGCAAAGAGCTCAAATTGCTAGAGATGCAGAGATTGCAAGACAATGGGAAGAAGAGGAAAAGAAAAAGGCAATGGATGAAGCTAAGACTGCAAAGGTAATTGACTGGAATGATCCCTCTGTTATTAGATATCATTCTTTAAAAATGAAGCCAAAGTCCATTGCCCAAGCTAGAAGGAACATGATAAAATACTTGAAGAATCAGGGGAATTTCAAGATCAATGATTTCAAGGGTATGTCCTACAATGAAATAAGGCCAATTTTTGAAAAGCTTTGGGATTTTAATCAAAGGTTTGTGCCTATGGATGCTGAAAAAGAAAGGACTACTGAAAAGATTGTGGAAGAAGAGTCTGGTGCACAAGAGGAAAGGAAAGAAACTGTCAATGAAACTGTCAATGAACCAGCAGCCAAGAGGAAGAAGTCTATCCCTAGAAAAACAACAAGGAAGAGACAAAAGCTGGAAGTAGAGACTGAGAAAGAAGAACTCAAGACATTTCTGGATATAGTACCAAGAGAAGAAGCTCCCATAGACATTGAATCTTTATCAACAAAGTTTCCTATTGTAGATTGGAAGACAATTGTGTTGACAGAGACTCACATGTACTATCAAGTCTTCAGAGGTGATGGAAGCTCAAAGAATTATAAGATACTGAGTGAAATGCTAGAAGACTTTGACAGAATGGATGTAGAACAATTATTCAGGTTAGTTAAAGAAAGATACAGTTCTACAGCACCACAAGGTTATGATCTTATGCTTTGGGGAGATCTTCATACTTTGTTTGAACCTGATAAAGATGATGAAATCTGGAGGGATCAACATGAGTACAATCTTCTAAGCTGGAGATTATGTGATTTTTGTGGCATTCATATTTTGTTGATGGACAATGGATTGGCAATCCATATGTTGACAGAAAAGAAGTATCCCCTGAGTCAAGAGATGCTGTCAAAGATGTTGAGTAAAAGATTGGAAGTAGATCATGAAAATTCCCAGGCTTTTGAACTCCTTAGATTCATAAGAGCTCAAGTGCAGAAATGATAAAAGTGTTTGAAAGAATCATCAGCAGTATAAGAAGACTAGAAGAATTTATTAAGAAGAAACTTGTTGATTTGAGGGAAAATCACAAGTTTAGGGGAGGATTGTTAGGAATAAATCTTCTTTGTACTTAATACTGCCAACAGTACTAAAGGAGTTAGTACTGTCAGCATAAAGTTTGTACTGCCAAGCAAACTTAATACTGCCAAGTGAAGAAGTTTGTACTGCTAATGTTCAAAGCTGATGATATGAAGATAAGAATGCATGGAGAGCTTTTCGGGATATTTAGTTTTGAATTGTAACTGTTCCTAATAGATAGGCAGATATATGTGTAAAGGGTTCCTTGTATTTCTATAAAAGGAGATCCCTAGAGTAGTGATAGATAGGACTTTAAGAGATACACTTAGAGAATTTTCGTAATTGCTTCAAGGTTGTGTAACCCCAGTACTTAGAGAGTACTCGTATTATTTATAATATTGGAGCAGTAATTTTAGTGTTTATTGTTTGTGAGTGATTGTTACTGTTTCATTCATACACTTCTCTAGAGTATCAAAGTGTAGTTTCCGCATACACTTTGATATATTCACAAAGTCTCAATCTTTGTTATTTTGGATTCTCCAAGGTAACAAACTCTTTATATTCTAAAGAACCGATCAAGGCGTGGGATCAACAAGTGGTATCAGAGCCCTGTGCTTTGAGATACTTTGATCTAGGGAAAATGGAGTTAGAAAATTCTCAAAACAATTCGTTGGCAAAGCTTCCCATACTCAAACTAGGAGAGTATGAGATGTGGGAAATAAGAATCAAGCAGTACTTTCAGATCCAAGACTATGCTTTATGGGAGGTGATAGAATATGGGAATTCATGGGTACCTATTCCTATTACAGCACCAGAATCAGGTCCATCAACTGCATTAAAGATGACTGTGCCTTCAACTACTGAAGAAAAGATCTGCAAGAAGAATGATGTCAAAGCAAGAAGTCTTCTCCTTATGGCTCTTCCAAATGAACATCAGCTTACCTTTAACCAGTATGCTGATGCTCAATCTATGTTTATTGCTATTAAAGCTCGTTTTGGAGGAAATGATGCTACAAAGAAAACACAAAAGGCATTATTGAAGCAGCAGTATGAAAACTTCAATGCTACAAGCTCAGAATCTTTGGACTCTATCTTTAACAGGCTTCAAAAGCTTGTTAGTAGATTGGCAATTCTTGGTGTTTGGGTATAGTCCGCCAGGCGTTACCCACCGGTCCATATCCAATCAGCATTAAATACTCACCGGTGCTGACTCAGCACTAAGTAGGATAAGTATGAAGAAACCTTGGGAAAAGCCAATGCACCCTATTACCCAAAGGCTCCCTATTAACCAACGGTTCCTGGTAAGAACCACACGCATGCAGATCAACCCGGGATTTGGGGAATCTTGTCTATCACGTTAAGGCGCCGCCTGACAAAAGTGTACAGTGGTTCGGCGCAACCATTCCCCAGATGTCAGGAACAGTAAGCATTCTACAGTACTCGGGGTAGTATAAATACCCCAAGCACATTCAATGCAACACACACAAGATAGATCACATTTATTATACTTATACGCTGCCTAACGGCTATCATAACACAAAGTACTTACTCTCACACCGGAGCTTGGTCCTGGGATAAAATCCGGGACGAGGCTAACGTGTGTTGTCTTCTCGACAGGCTTGCTGAGCATCAAGAATCCTCTGAAGGGCAACGCTTACCCTTCCTAGCGGATCTTTGCATCAACAGGATGCAATGCGGTAGTTGCTCTGGAAATGAATAAACGATACATTTGTGTGACTAGATTGTTAATCACGTATTAATGAGTAAGAAACAGTTCAAGAATTATATTTCAGTTTCGCGGATATCTTGTCATATTCCAAGTTACTATTACAATATCTTGATAAAATTTTCTATAGTTTACAACCATACACTACAAAAGAAAGGCAACACCTTCGAAAACTGCTACCAAAGGCAGCGGGCATGCATTTAACTCCAAATCTTTCTGGCTGCTGATTCATATGAGCAAATTATATTGAACAAACTATCATACATTTCACATTGCAACTCACACTCCTAGCCAAAACAATAAAACCGAGAGCCGCTATATGGCCAAACCAATTCTAGGGACCACTTTACACGAGTGACCTCTTCTCGTCGCCAAATTCTTTGCCTCTTTCCTCTCTAGGATAGGATTTCACTTGTTTTACAAAGATTTCCCACAGTCTATGCATGTGTGGTATCTTGTGATCCGGCAACATCTTCATCATAATACCCGCAGCTATTAGTATTAGTCCAACCCCATGCTGTTCAGACATGGGCTTCGTAAATACTACATATGATAATAATAAAGTTACCGCCTTTCTTGCAGTTGTTACCTGTATAAACCAAAATATGCATTGTAATATATGATATTTCATTGTTTATGTAAGTGATGCAAGAATCAAGAAAAGAGTATAGTTACCAAAGCTGTTGTTGCAGCCCCGAAAATGGCAATTAGTGATAAAACAGATACTTGACCAACAAATGTAGCCACAGCTTCAAAAATCAACACACCATATACGTAAGGATTCTGCATGTTTGATTTCCAAAAATATTATCAAAAAGTATTGAAAATATATCATGAAATTGCTCAACATTTATTTTATTTATGGTTGTCGGGACAACTCTCTTGAAAACTTCTCTGAATACGAACACTAATCTATTTAAAGGGTTGATGCTACGCAAGACTTACTTCATAACACGATTTCCATGCTCTAAACAATTCTCCTGTGAAAATCATTGGTGGGATCAAAAAAGGTGTTCCAACAATCGTTGAGCAGTATAGCATTTCCATCTGAAAAAAAAGGAATTGAAAGTGTGGAGTGATCGACTACGATAACCCAAAAAAGGACAAAATCTGTTTGGTTCCCAAATTTCAATCTCAGATCCCATATGTATAAATAAATGGTCTTATTGCATAAGAAGGTAATAACTTTGTTCCAAATTCTATTTTCTGTGAATTTGATCTAAGGTAATCTAACCTGCTAACGGGTCAATATATTTTGTTAGAAGATGCACCAAAGATATTTTGTTACCTGAGTAGTATCGTGATTAACGGTGAAAATTGCTTCTTGCAAATTTCCCAAGAAGGAATCCATGATCAGAGCTCCGGTAACCATCACAACACCAATAACGTTAAAATTTGGAGATGTGTTGGCATCGGCTAATGTGAAGAGTATCAAGCCAATGACTAGAAGAACAGATGCAAAATATTCACGCGGAGGATACTTTCTTCTCAGCCCAGGAATGAAGGCACCCATGATCATCACAGGTAAAACCTACAGAAAGTTTATTTCATTTTATAATATATTATAACAATAATTTTGTATCCGACATTAAGAAAAAACTAGATACCTTTGTGGATTTAAACATGAGTTGTGCAGGATAATTAAGATAAGCTAAGGACCCTTTGGTTAATCCATGAGAACCCATAAGAACCGCAGAGAGCTTAATATACATACTCCATGGGTTCACCATTTTTACGGGAGAGAATCCCTGTAAACGTAGCAGTGCCAAGTATACAAAGCCTTGTACGAATGTGAAGTACCATCCATAGCTGAATCAATTGCAATGCAAATATGTCAAGATCTAGGACAGTGTATATCATAATCAGTTAATCATAATTTCACGAAAACTGAAGCTGTTGCCTCATTGACATACCTGAATTGAAGTCTGTTATACACGTATTCCTGCAATAAAGTTTTGAGATATAAAATGAGATTTTCTGATATTAAGATTGTTACAAGCTGAAGCCTCAATGCAAATTCATTTTACTGATTCTAAAATATTTACCTTTATATATAAGAATAACCAAATTGAATTCGTTGATAATTAAACATAACAAGCATGAATGTGAAAGAAACAAACAATGCAGAAACGAAATATACAGCACAGAACATTGATACGAGTATATGCTAGATGTTTATTTGCATGAGTGCTTCATACGAAGTGAATTAAGAAAAACAACCTCGCAAATGCCATTAACAAGATACCCAAAGAAAAATCCAGAAGAGCAAATGAGAAATTGTTGCCAGATTGGTTTATCCGTTAGCGAAATCCCAAACAAAGTCCTTATCTGTTCTTCACCCTTCATCTCTGTGACAAGTAATTAAACATCTAGATTGCATTACCCATATTGATTCTTTAAAACCAGAATTGGTTGTTTGCATAAGATGAAAATCAAAACATTGTTTCCAGATAAAAGGATTGATCATAAGTTGTTTATAAACTTTTCAAGAAACATGGAGGGTTATTATTTTATTTTATTTTGGAAAGAAAAAATGCAATTAATTTTGACCCAATATGATATGCTGTGCATTGTATAGAGATGGAGGATCATTGCTTGAAAAGAGGAGAAAACATCTGTTTTTAAGGAATATTCATGTTGTGTGTACAATTAAGACAGAAACAGGTGTTACAATATAACGTACAGCTCTATCATTTATCAGAACAATTTATATGACAAGCACTCTTAACAGCTTCGCAAGCAAATTGAAACACAGTTATACGTCACGTTTTGTAATACTTTGTGTTGTTGATTTTCAAATAAAATAAAGAAACGCATAAGCATTTAAATAAATAAGCAATCCCCAAACATATGGTTAACTATGTTTAACTTCATATCCAGTTAACTACAATTAGAGAAATAGCTGTTGGTGTATTGATGATACAAGACCACATATTAGAAGCTATTACATTTGTTGCCAATTTTTACGTTAGAAGAATGTTGATATAATGATATTCAAAGAACTCCAACATCATAAACTATAGAACTAGACTTCTCACAAACTATTATCGCTACAATTGATATGATATACATCATATAAAGCTTGAAAATTGGGGCGTACGTATCATAATATCACAGTTTCCACACAAGAAGATTGGAGCTGCTATTTTTTCTTTTACTTGTTTTCTGAATCCGTTGCAGTTGTATCAACTTCTGCATCAGTTTCACCATCTTGGTCAGGTTCTGCTTCTGGCTCTGGCTCATCGATTTGACCAGGCTCTTGACCACCATCGGCCTCAGGGGTTTGTTCTTGTTCTTCGGGTGAAATGCTTGCGGCATCAGTGTCCATTGGTGCTGCCGACGCTTCAAGATCTGGTCTACTGCCTTCACCATCAACTTCACTTGCAGGTGTTGCAATCTTGAAAATAACACAAATGTCAAAGAAAATAAAGATTTAGTTCGACTTTCGTGGTAAACTTAAAGAAACTAATTAATTGTCTAAATTTTCAAAAAAAAAGTTATAGAGCAGCAAGCTTTATATGTTATAAAAAGTACCACAGAAGTAACAACTATAAGTCAAACTCGTTGAAAGGAGCCATGTAACAAGATTGAATCAATAAAGTATTAGGTTTGACTAGGGGTGGAAACGAGCTGAGCCGCTCGTGAAAAGCTCGGGATCGGACCGGTAAAAAGCTCGAACGAGCCGAGCCTAAACGAGCTCGAGCCCGAGCTCGAGCCTAAGTTTAGGCTCATTTAATTATCGAGCCCGAGCTTTATAAAAAAAGCTCGAGTAGGCTCGCGAGCCTAAACGCGCCCTTGAAATATATATGTATATGTATTGTCTATACGTATAACTGTGTATAAACGAGCTTAAAAGAAGTAAACGAGCTCGAGCCTTGTGAGATTAACGAGCCGAGCTCCATTTAAACTTTGTTTTCTTCAAAACATCATATAAATTAGTCGAGCCCGAGCTGAGCTCGAGCTTGTGAAATTTTTCACGAGCCGAGCTCGAGCTCAAAATATGAGGCTCGAAACGAGCTCGAGCCCGAGCTCGAGCTTTATATATATAAACGAGCCGAGCTCGAGCTCTGGCAGGCTCGGGCTCGGCTCGTTTCCACGTTTGACACTGAAAGTCAATGTCTGTATTTTACCTGATTCTCTTCTGCTTGATTTGTGGGAGTTTTGGTTTCTTCCTTTTTGGCGCGTTTTGACTTGTCACTTGTTTTACCTTGATATTTTGATCGGACATCTGGTGGCATTATTTCTACTGGCACCACCCCTTCCACACCAAATTCAGTGAACTGCAAGATAATCAACTCAAATTTGATTTCAATAGAAAACAATAATAACTGTCAATGTATTTAATGTTTTACAAATTATTTTATCTTACTCGAGAAAATCCCTCTAAATCCTGCCTTGCTGAAAATCGAAGACCTTTCCAGCAGTAAACCTACAAAAATAACTGACCAGTTTAATAACTTAAAAAGATTGATGGCTTTGCATGCGTCTCTTCTTTAATAATGCTCCTTAACCTTGTAAATAGAATTGTTCCCTTATTTGGCATAAATTGAAAAAAGAATTCATAATATCAGTAACAGAGGCTAACCCGGTTGTTTTTGTGGTGATATTCTGCTTCTATTCCCGCAGATTCATCCATCTGGAATATACAAATATAATCTAAGTTAGTTTTATGTCAATGATACCTCAGAAAATCACTTTAGTGGAAGAAAATCTTTGGAAAATAAAACTATTGTTACTAAAGTATTGATAATTCAGGAATTTACATCTTCCGCTAAGGGTTTCCAGTATTCTGTAACTGCAGGTGTGCGCACACGTTGAGGATCGGTAAGAGCATTCTGCAGAAGTAACAAATGAAGTCACAAAACTATCAAACTTTCTATTAGTTCTGATGCAAATTTTCATCCATCAACCAGAATTTTCTAACCTTAATTATTTTTATAATATTATAAAGGCTATTTTAGCAGCACATGTTGGTGTTGGAAAATTGGTCTACGATTAACGAACCGATTGTATTTTAATGTTGTACATTACTGAAAAGTCAGATTGTAGCAGACTACGAAAGCTAGAACACAACTAACTCATTCAGTATTCTACAAATAGCAAGTATTTAGCTTCATATGCGATTCTTGAATGAAGTAAGACTTACCGACATTAAAAGGTTGTATAAAATGGTAAAAGATAACAAACTTGAAATTAACGCACCGGATTTTGATCTGACCATTTCCATAATTGAGCAAGTTCTTTATTCCCGAGTCTCCATCGTGGACGACTGAATGTTAAAACAAGGAGTTCAGTAACTAAACTTCACATATACTGTAAAGAAAGACTGTACAACCATCTTAGAAGCATTGAAAGATGCCTACCGTTTTTTTACTCCATCTCGAACAGCTTTCTTTTCTGTGGGTTGTTTTTCAAATGGGGTACAACCATCACGTTTCCACCACACCTAAAACACAATTTTACATAGGAACAGAGTAAGTTGAACCAAAGCCATATATTCCAAAACAGATCAACTTATATTCACATGGATACACGGAAAACATAGAGGCACATACCCAATTTCTTTCACGTTCTAATATATGCTCAATACTGCGAAGAAACTTTTCTCCTTTGGGTGGGGTCATTACCAGAAGTTTCTTTACTCGTTCTTCACATTTTTTTATCTCTTCCTTCTACAATTAGAAATAGCAATTTGGCGTGATTTATAAAAGAATACTACTTACCATATAAGGCGAGCATATCTAATAAAAAATAACATGGAAATATATAAAGATTACTAACCATAGTTTCCAAGGGCAAATCTTTCTCGTTTTTCCCAGGGGCCTAAAATAAGAAACCAGTAGGATCAATAAGTAAAGCTTAAGGTTTTATTGAATATTAAGATAAATTATTAACCTTTGTATGCATTAATAAAAAGTGGGTTGAAGCTTAATTGGCTCAGCAGCGATTAAGCAGGCTCACAAGTATTTATAATACAAAATAAATTTTCTTCTTGAGTATGTGAATATAAATACTACAGTTCAATTATGTATTAAACAACTAAGTTCATTTTTTTAATGATCTTATCAGCCACTCAGCCAGAAATGATAAACATCGACTAATGAACCCAAGTTGAAAAAATGCAACTAATCCCTGCTTAATCTTTTTGAAGATTCACTTATTAGTTTTTAATTAAAGAAGATGAGGGACTGAAGAACAGAAGGAAATAGACATACCTTGAGATAATCGAACAAAATTAGGCACTGAACAAGAATATGGCGTCGAAAACTAGGATCCTTCAACTGTGGTAGGCCAGAAATCATACAAAATCAGTGTAACCAATATTGAGGTACTTTAAACTGCAAATGCCAATAAGAAAAGTGATATTCTGATAGAGAATTCAAACCTCTAGACCCATTAGATTACTGCTTGTAAGATATTTTATGCTGAAGGTTGCTGCTTCATCCTCAAGATTATTAGCAGCACCATCTTCATCATTTAAAGGCTGAGCTTCAAAAGTATTCAGGACAACCTGGATATCCCATTGTAGAAAGAACATAAATATGATTGTAAATATGAACAATCGGTGATTGAACTACAATTAAAAAGGTACCCACAGAAAGAATACCGTCAAACAGGAAGAGAACTTATGCCACTTGGTGGTAGTAGGACCAATGGAAGCAGGGTTGCTGAAGTAGTCCTAAAACAACAAAAATCAACTTAGTAAAGTTGTATAACTTTGCATAACATTAGTATCGTAGTTGGTAGAGAGATTAGAAAATAAAGAGGTTTGACTCCTGTATCCAGAAATTAATTTAGACAAGAGATTATTAGACGGACCTGCAAACTCCAAAAGGTTTTGTAGAAGTTGAAGTCGATAGAGATTCCTGAAAATTCATAAAAGACAAAGAGAATTTAAATAATAGAACAACCGGACCCTGCAAAACTGCCAAAAAAAGTTTTTTTTTTTTGTAAGAATTTAGAAGACGATTAAGAGAATATTCCCTGAAAAATATCAATAAAAAAGAAAAATTCCCAAGAGGTTTTAAATGTGAACAATGTCCAATTTTAGAGGTACAAAACCGGCCCCCCCCCCTATAATGGCCCACAGTTGTAACACTTAATTCAGAAGCATTTTTACTCAGTATATAGGTTATAAAGCTACATCATGTTCCAGTAAAATAGTTTAAAGCCACATCCATGGAGAATTTTCATTGTCCCCCCTCCCCCCCCCCCCCCACATTTTTAACGTAAGCAAAACACCCCTGTGTGTAAATGGGAATAAGACACTCAAGAAACCCTCATTTTTTTTGGTAAACACCTGACCCATTAATTTTAAAAGGTTTATTATTATAAGTGCCCCCCCATCACATTTTTTTTATAGAACAAGCTGGAAAATGTTAAAATGTTTTTTCGAAAAACACAATATTCAATTAAAAGGTTTATTATATAATGCCCATCACATTTTATAGAACACTGGAATGTAATGTTCATACACAATATTACAAATCCTAATCATCATTTATAGAGGTGTTGTGGTCTTCACTAGCATTAACAGTCAAATTCTATAAAAACTGGGAGCCCATGATACATACCCTCAGGTGCTTGCTTCTCATATTTTGTCTCGTTTGATACATTGAAAAGTCCCTTGATATTGACAGCTGATGCAAAAGGAATAGCATGCCATTTCAATGTAAGATTATAGCAGAAAAATTATAGTACTGAAAAATGAGAATAGACGAGACAAATTACCCGAACGTTCAGATAAAGGGAAAAAATGAGCGAGAAACATTATGATTCTTCCACAAAACACCACATCATTTGCCTGCAAAATACATAAAAGTAAGATGTCAATCATGATGAAGGTATTGTAGAAGAAAACCAAATTCTAAGCGTGTGATTAAACACGACTGACACACACATACTACACTAGAAAAAGTAGATCATATTACTTTCAGATGAAAATAGATACCTTTGACAAACGACGAAGAAGTTGATTGCAAGTCCTTAACATCACAAGCTTTCCCCTTGCAAACAATTCAGGCTGTATGGAAGTAAACAGACTAGAAAAGTCATTTAAGTTCAAAATAATATTATAAAGGTTAAACAGAATAAACTTTGGTAATTCTACATACCTTACCCAAGATGTCTTGCTTACTTTCTATATAACCAAAGACATCTTCACAATTTCTCATTGTAGACATCTCCGTCAAATCTTCCAAAAGTTGGAATATCATACCTCCTTCAATGTGTTCATTTTCACAAAGATATAATACAATGTCTGCCAAAATAAACACATATATAAGTCCAAAAACATTGACCATGCAATATAACAAGATTCGATTTATGTTTCTATATGGACAATTCAAACATTAACTACATAAAAGATTTAGAGTTCGTGAAAAAATGAGTAGATGGGAGGGATTTGGTATTTTGCAGTGCCCATTGTGTAACACAGTTACCGACTCTTGTGGTCACCTTGTTCTTAATGCCAGTTTAGTAGGGATGTACGAGAGAGTATAACAGATGTGTTGTGTTTAACCATGGTTGACCTGTCAAGTTGGTGGTAGGATATGATTAGGCTTATGTGAAACAAACCTATGACTAAAGCTAGTGATAGTATTGTGCAAAATATGGTCTTTTCTGCTACTATGTAACATATAAGGCTAGCAAGGAATGGTAGATTATTCAACGACCAGATAAGAGAAGTTTGTCTATTATGTTTGCATATTGTACAAGTGATTAGAAATAGACTATTAGGCCTAAAGACTAACGCTTCTTCTCAAAGCACAACTGCACAAAACTTGCAGATTTATAGGGAATTGACATATGTCCAAGATGGCATTTACGTTCAGTTTGACTAATATCAGGATTGAATATTGGCTGTGGGAATGGCTGTGTTGTATTTGGGTACCTAAGTATAGTTATGACTTATGACAATAACTGAAGCTATGAAGACTCGTTTTAGAATGAACATTAGTATGTTGAAGGGTCTGCTACTTAGTATATTAGCTGTTGGTGTAAGCTTTTGTTACAATTTGTTGTCATTCACCGTTCGGATGATCTTTCTATGCGGATAGGCGTCATGTTTATGGATGTATTATCTACCAAATCTGGCTCATGTACACCTTTGAGTGTATAGGAGTAAATAAAAATACATTTTGTCATTTTTCACAAAAAAGTTAGTTCAACGGGCAGCAACCCTAACCCCGGGCCCAATTTGGACCCGCTGCAATCCTTCCCCAAGGACCACACCCAGGCAATGTTCAACTACGTTTCCTGCAAACCGAGGGGAGTTAGGATCAAACACAGACCTATTTCACAAAAGCCCTCCCTTTCCCGGCCCCACAAGAACGTTTGCGCTAGGGGAATAAACTTGAGACCTCCACCAAACTACCAAAGAATCTTACTTCCCCACTACCAGGCTACACCGCTGGTGTTACATTTTGTCATTCTTAGTTGCTAATCCAAAGCATGTGCCCATTTTCTTTTCGTGTTCTTAAGTTTTCTAATAGATTTTCCTGAGGTACTCCCCTTTATCCAAATAAACATTAAGTAAACCCCAACACCACTTCACAGAAATCCGTAAGCATACTCACCAAGAAGACGTGGTATTTGCCCCTGAGTACTTTCACCATCAGCAATCGACTCTCCATACAGCATAGTTTTTTCCCCTGATTGAACTGCAGCTGCCTACACCAAAAAAACACAGCAAAACCATAGATGATCATTTTCCGAGGCTAAAGAGGTGTCTGGTTTTATATTACAATATCAACCTTAAGTTATATATAAGATTTAAACATTGTCCGGAATTGCTCTTCTTTTCTACGTATCTGTTTATTTTTTGAACAGTTTAGAGCGTTTGGATAAGGTATTCTTCTAACCTGAAAACGATTCCATCAAAACTTGTAACAAACGGAATTTATTGCATTCAATAAACCATAAACAAATCCAAACACCATTTGCTACAGATTCTAAGCAGAAGCAGAAACCGAAAATGTAACCAAACAGCCTCGTTATTACACATCAAGTTATCATTGAACTCGCAAAAAAGCACTAATACATATACACAAGAAATTCCGAAAACCCTACCACGAGCTCTTGAAGCAAAGTCCTCAAAATATTCTCCAACAACTGATTCTCATCTTGAACTAACTTTGTTTGCCTCTGCATAACAACAAACATAATAATGTTTAACTGTTGTATATAATTAAAATTAAATAATAATAAATAAATAAAAAGAAAGTGAGACCTGAGGATTAATAGCTAGTTGAACAGTTTGAAGAGCAAAATCTTGTGGTTTACCAGCTTCTGTTAATACTTTCCTGAATAAATCCTGCCAATTTACAAATTAATTTTATTAGACTTTGTACTGAACATGAAATAAAAAATGTAATTAGGGTTTAGTGGTTTACCATGAGTTTCTGTGAGGATTTGTTAGAAAGTGATTAAGACAAACTGATTACGTGACGTTGCAAGCTATTTCATTAATTTGCGTATTGTAGAATCTGGTGATTTTGCTTCGCCGAAGTGTAAGTGATTGAAAGAGATGAACTAGTCGGGCCTTGTTGCTCCTCTGGGCTTATCGGAATAAAACCCAAAATCCAACATCAATAATAATAGTTTATTACGTAGTACCATATAGTTGCAAAGATTCGATGATCTCGTTTTTACGTAGGATCTTTGCGAGATAGGATCTTGTTCGTTCTGATTTTACTTTTCTCGAATTATAAGTTAAAAAACTACAAGCTTATGTGTTAAGTTTTGTAGAATATGAAAAACAAGAGGTTAATTGTATCCTAGTCTACTGATTTGCATTCCTTAGCAAAGTGCCCAAACTGTTTGCAGTTGAAACAATGTATCCCAATCTCCTGATATGCATTCCTTAGCAAAGTGCCCAAACTGTTTGCAGTTGAAACATTCTATCCCAGTCTGCTGCACTACTTGAGTTCCTACAGTTCCATATTCCCAGCAACGGTTATTGCCCTCTAATTCTCATACTGCCCACTCTGTCTGTCATTCCCAATTCTTCTGTTAGTCCTTGAAGAATTATCAACAATCTTGTTTTTGGTATTTGATGATGTTCTAAGGTTGTTGTTGGTAGGACTATAAATGTTTTTGAAGGTCTTTGGGATGAATGTCATTGCTTTTTGAATTTCCTTATTCCTCTAAGCTTGTTCTTCATCACTATCTTCTTCAGTAGCTGACTCAGGTAGGGGTGAAGGTGCGTTGACAATCTCTTTGCCTTTGTTTCTGGTAGTAGCATGTGATCTGGTAGATGTTGTTTGTTTTGCTGATGGTGCTTGAGTTTGGTAGGTATTTGGTGCTTGAGGATAGTTATCTGGATAATGTTGAGTGGCAACAACGAGTGCAAGAGGATTTGCAGTCCTAGCTAATCTTTCAGCACGTAGTTCATTCACTTCGTTATGAGATTGCTTCAAAATGTCAAAGAGTTTGTGATAGGAGATGGTGTCCAAATCAGAAGTTTGCTTAACAACAGTCACAAAACCTTGACCATTTTGGTTGAAGTTGTTGTAGAAACTGAACATTCACCTACATGGTGTCTACCTTCAACTTATTTCTTACCATTTCATTCATCATTTTGTAGATACTTGTGTAGTGTGATTCAATTGATTCACCGTTCCTTGAAGTGAACTTATCGAATTCCCAAAACAACTTAGTATTAGCATCCTATTTATTAATAGACTCTCTTTGTTGCAAACGTTCAATTGCAATCTACATCTCCTTAGCATTTGGACAAGCATCCATAGTAGAGTATTTATCATTGCCAATTCCATTAAGTATTATGCGAACAGCTTCTGCTTCAGCATCAAGTAAAGCATGTGCCTCTGGAGTGGTATTATCATAAGTTTCTTCCTCAACACTACTTTCTTGACTTGGATTATCTCCATCTGCTAGAATTGTTGGAGTTGTGATTTGAGTTAATTCGTAAGGACCCTCGAAGATGCATTGTCTGGGTAGTTTTCGGTTTGGTTTCAAGTCGACGTATCGTAGAAAACATGATTTCCATCAAGCATAGCTACCTAGAGCAAGCATTGGTGAACGTTCCTTGTAACCAGCTGCCATGATTTCGTTATGCATCGCACTTGTATTTGAAGTAGTCATTGTGAAGGTTTAAGTGATATGTGAAAAGATTATGGATCTTAAGTAGATAAAGTGACGTGTTGTGGTTTTAAGTTGTTGTTGTGATTTGAGTTCTTGATAACCTTTGTTTGAATTCCTGTTAAATTAGGACTAACGGTGCAATGATGTTGTTGTTGAAGGGTAAAACTTGTAGGGCTAATCATCAAACGAAACATCATACGTGTCCCTAAATACTTTTATAAACTTAAAAAAACACTTATGTGAACATTAAGGTGGTTTTTTTTATCTTTTTTGGGCATCTATGACCATTTTACCCTTGAAATTATATAAATGGTCTATGTACCAATATTACATAAAAAGTCCCTTATGTATTGTATTAAATCAAATCCTCATATTAAATCAAATCCTCATGTTTATTAAAAAAATAGATGCCAGTCCCATTTTCACAATCTCGATCCCCATTTTTATAATCTCCTTCTCAACACAAACCATAATTTCATAACCCGTCAAATCTTCAATCAACGATGAACAAGGACAAAGGTTAGTTCTTTATTCCTATTTTGTGGTTACATTGTTATTAATTATCAGGTTAGTGTTAAATTGGTATTGATTATCATGTTACTACATATTCTTTGAGATTGTTCTTAGACAAATGTAATGCAACAACATAGGATGTTATTCGGTTAGTAAGGAATTTCTGTAGTACATTTTTAGTTTCGAGTGGATTGTGACTGTGTAAAAGATTGGTTGAATATGCTTATGCAAGTGTCTATGTCCACTTATATGGCTTCTATATACTTTAGTAGGTCCTGATTTATAATAAGGGGGCACAATTTGTTGCCACTGTGGTGGGTCAAACCTAGTAAATTTGATCCCTATTGTTTGATACTAAAAATCCACAAATTTGCACAGCCTTTGTCATGTTGGAATCCGCAACTTGTTTTATAGATTATGTGCATTTGCTGAATATGCTCATTTTATTATTGTTCTTATCTGCTTATTTTCTTATTTGCTTCTTTTTGTGTTTATCTGTTTATTTCATTAGATAATAAATCCCATTGTACATTTGATCTTAATGGGACTTTAGGAGTGGATGTGTGGTTTTGCTTATGTAATAGTGAGGCCTTCCTTATCACCTTATAGTTTGCTTTTTACTATGTAGTTAAAAGAGTTTGTAGAATCGTAGGGGTTTGGTTGTTAGGATAAGTGAAAATAAACTTTAAAAAAGTGGGCTTGAACTTTAATATTTGTGTTTGTATAACTTAGTAGTTGTTTGAATTTGTTTGTTATATAATTTATGTTTGCCCTAATTTGTTTCTTGTTATCTAGGTACACCAAAGAAAGACATTGATTGGAACAAACTAGTTTTAACTGGCGACATTATGGAGTGGGTTGTTGCTAAGTATGGGAATATGAATAGAGAGAAGACGAATCATTATGATATCATAGTTGATGACATTTGGAAAAAAATTATGATGAAGTTTGGAACACATTTTTAGAGGTTGCAGCTCCAGTAGTTCCAAAGCAAGCCAAAGGTATGTAATGTAACTTATGGTTGTAGTGATCCTCTTATATTTTTTTAAAATGTAGTACCTTATTTACTTTGTAATGTAGATGTTCCCGAGTGTTCAAAAAGAGAGGTTTAAGATGTTAGAAAAAAAGAGGTTTCAAAAGTTGCAACTACAGAGGTTCTTGAGGCTGACAAAGGTTAGTAATCTAGCTTATGTTGATAGTAAGCTACCTTGCTAGTTCTAGTGATCCTCTTATAATGATTTAAAAATGTAGTATCTTATTTAGTTTGAAATGTAGATGTTCCAGAGTGTTTAAAAACAGAGGTTCAAGAGGTTGGAAAAACAGATGTTTCAAAGGTTGCAGCTACAGATGTTCTTGAGGCTGACAAAGGTTGATAATCTAGCTTATGAGTTGTTACTGTATTTGGTTACTGCCCATAAGTTCTGTATTTGGTCACAAACACATAATACACTTGGTTTGCACATGTTATGCACATAAGCATACCACTTTGCATTAGTCTATGGACTGAGCAGACCACTTTGCATTAGTTATCATATATTGGTCTATGACTACAGCGGAGTCTATGGACTGAGCAGAACATAGACTGCAATGGACTCTATGGGTCTATGAACTGAGTAGACCATATTTATCAGATATTTTATCACCTTCCACCCCTCACAGGTGTTGTTGCTCTTGTTTGGATTCCACTCTTCTCGGACCTTGTGATTTTATCAGACCTTGTACTTGCTTTCTCAGATATTTTATCACCTACCATAGTTGTAGCTTCCCTTAAAGTATGATTGCAGTGGAGCCTATGGACTAACCAGACCATAGACTGCAGTGGATTGTGAGTGGATTGTACCACTAATGCAATAACTTTACATTAGTTATCATATGTTTTACACCACTTTTGCTTAAAAGTTTGGTTTATACCAGTAGTTCTTAAATATCAGCAAGTTTCTGTCTTACCATGCAAATATAATTATTATTGATTCAACTTATATCCAAACACTAATGACCTGTGTTTTATGCAGAAATAATTATCATTGATTCAAGTTCGAAAGACTATGACCAGGAGTTCCTCAAGTTCTGATTAATTTGACTCAAATTCCTCAAGCTTTGTGGAGGAGATTGTTTCTAGTAAAGATGAGGATATGACAAATGAAGACGAAGAAGAGTTTTGGATTAAATATCCAAAAGACAAGGGAAAAGCTTCCAACTCAGCAACTCTTCTAACTTCAAAAAGCAAGGAAAAATGTTCTAAGTCGACAACTAGTAAGTCCCTTCCAACTCCAAAAGCAAGGGAAAAGGTTCTAGCTCAACAACTAGTAAGTCACCAGCCCTTTTAACTCCAAAGATTTCACGAACTCCAAAGAATCCTCCTAAACATATTGTTGTCAAATTGCTGCATTGGGCTAGCAAATAAGACAACCTGTGATATGATTCTTAACAAGTCATTTAGAGTTGCAGAGCAGGAGAGGGAGCAAGAGAGAAAGGGGAAGAGAAAGCTGGGTGTTTGATCATTCTGTTGTGTTTATGTAATATTTTGTGTGGAATCGTAGAGGGGGAGTGAATACGTTTCCTTTATAAACTTAAAACCTTTGTATCAAACAACCAATCAAGTTTATACTACAACAACTATACTAAATAACATCAAACAAAGCATATCACCACAATACAATATACAACACAAACATAGATGCAATGCAAACATAAACATAAAGCGATAAAGGCAAATATAAATATAAAGCGATAAGTAAAAGAAAGTGCAAACCGGACACGGTGATTTATAGTGGTTCGGCTACGAAGCTCCTCTTCGCCCTACTCCACTCCTCGAGTACCCAACTCGAGAGTTACTTCACTAAATCAACAAGCTCCTTTAAGGCAGAGAAAACCACACAACGTCGCTTACACTTTATCCGGTACTAAGCTAAATACCGAGTCCTACTTCGAGGTAGAACCAACCTAACGTCGCTTACACTTTATCCGGTACTAAGCTAAATACCGAGTCCTTCTTCGGGTACAACCAAACCAGTTATGTTTTATGGCCTAAACACATAAACTACCTAACATCTAGTTTGTTGTATAATGATTGATACACAAATGTGTATAATGATGATCCAAAACATAATTGTCAATTAGATGTAAAAGCCTAATCTAAAAACATCAAGATCACAAAGCATGATGTTGTTGATGAAGATGACAAGTCTCTTGGCTTGTTGTACTATATCTTCATATGTGTAGGTATGTGGTGGATGATGATGGCAAGATCTCTAAAATTGCTTGAATGGAGGATCATGTAGAATCATGCTTGTAACAAATGAAAGTTAGAAGCATTATGATCAAGGGTTATTGGGGTTTTGATGATATGATTAATTGTGTTTTTACATTATTAAAACTTGTTTATAATGATCCTAAATGTGTGTAATAATGTGGAAGAAAGGTTGTGAAAAGCTTGGGTGAAAAACTAAGCAAATGGGAGGTTTTTATAGAAAACCCAAAACTTGGCCGTCAAGGTGCCACGGATCCAGGGATGGTGGAACCGTCTGCCTTTTAGGTGGATCCGTGGGTCGCACTTTTGAATTTCAAATTTGTTAGAAATCTTTTTTAAATCTTTTAAAATCTTTTGCTTAGATCTTATAGTACTTATAAAATCTTATTTGATTTTGTTTTAGAAGGAATATCAATCTTAACATTAAAAAGGAAAGATTTGTAAGATATGAAGTATCTTATAACATTTGTTTCCAAAATTGGTTAATCCTAATTTGTCTTATTCACTAATGTGATTAATCATTATTAAGTAAAGGATTACTTAAAAGCATTTGTTTAGTGGTGATGTAAGTAAACTTAAAAAGGTTTATTAAAAATGACTTAATGATAAAATGAGTTTTAATCATTAGGCTAGTTTGTAAAAAAGTGTTAATCTTTTTTAATAGTTTGTTAAATGGGTTGATCATAATGCATATTAACAAACATATTCGTACATTTTGTTGAAGCATGAGTAGACTCGAGACGTCGAGAGGTGTTGATGAATGTATGCGTTGATGAGTTGTGGTCACGCGTAACTTGCACATTTTACGTTATGTATTACAAGTTACTTATTTGTCATTATTAAAACCAAAGGACTTATTTAGTTTAAATATCGTAATATTTGCACTAACAATCTCCCTCTTTTTGATGATGACAAATATGTAAACTTGTAACATAGTAAAATTCAAAAGTTACTCGTTTATACTTCCTTCTCCCCTTTTTGTCGAAACAAAAAGGTGTTGTAGAGGCGGTCCTTGCACATCTTGTTTTGACGAATTCAAAGTAAAAAAATAACGACTAAATTGCAAGTGCTCCCCCTTGGTGTATGCTCCAATCCGTTGATCCTTCTCCGTTAGCACTCTACCATCCCTAGAAGGGCGTATCCTTGGAGTTAAACTTTGTTTCTCCCCAGAAAGGTGAGCTTGCATCATCCCTAGTGAAGTTTTACTTCAATCTTCATCTTCTAAGCAACTTTGAGCTATCTACATTGATGCCCTCGAGCTCCCCCTAGCTCCTTGCACTCCTATGATTATCGATCTTGGTTTCTAATGAATCCATGGATCAAATTTCTTACAAAGACTTAACCTACATTAAGGGTTAGTTTTGTGCAACATAATATATATATCATGAAGCAATATGAGAAATATATGATAAATGCGTGTGTGCTTCTTCTTGACGAATGTTCCCCCTTATTTGAGGCATCAAGGTATTATCAAAAACCTACAAAAAAATGTTAGTGCGAAACTAGATTCTCCGTTGGACGAGTATGTGCAACTAAATGTATATAAGATGCACTCTCTAAGTACTTGTCTGAAGCTCCTCCTTATCTAGGACACTAAAGAATTAAGTTATGGAAGTGTACTACAAAATAAAGTTAGTAGACAAGCGCACATATACATAATAACAATGATAGTTATGTAAGTAACAAAAAAATATATAAGAATAGTATTTTGATCTTAAGGTTTGAGATAATGTTTAGGAGCAAGTAGTATAACTAATAGATAAGGTGCT
>BQNB010021165.1:0-42439 GCA_026074375.1 Tanacetum coccineum | reverse complement strand
AACAGCTTAAGGGGTTCCTAAAAAAGCTAAAATATAAACTAATCTATCTTAGGAAGGCCAAGAAAAATGGGTGCTAGCACTAGGGGAGCTTTGTGGCTTTAAGAGGACAAAAAGCAAGCTCAAGAATAAGCTGTAAAATAAGCTCAAAAAGAAGAGCAAGGTTAAAACAGATTTAGAGTAGCTCAAAGTGAGCTTGCAAACCAAAAATTAGAAACTTAAAACAAAAATAACCATCTGATATTTAGGATTTAAAAATGGGCTTTTTAAACTAAAGACTCTATACTAAAAAATTTGACAGATTGATTAAGATACAAAAGCTCTTCCACAATTAGTTTATCATCCAGTTTAAGCTGAGGTACTTTTGAGGGGAGGATTTTTTTGTGTTTTTCTTAACAGTTTATATTGAGTCACTTTTTATGAAAACAGGCTATTAAAGGCTTTAGTGAAAGCTTATAAGATCTTTTGAAAAACCTTTGAACACAAGTAAACTTAGATAGATTAAAACTAACTTCAAATTTTCATTAACTAAAAAAAACATTACAAGATTTAAAAGACAATAATCAAAAATGACTTAGAACTAAAACTAGATAAAAAAACTACTTACTACTTGCCAAATGGCTACAATGAGCTCATATTTATAAAAACGACTAAGTGCTTGCCCTCTCTTCAATCTGTGTCTTCTTCTAGTTATGTTTGTTTGCTGAGACAGACACTAGGGTGTGTTTTTTGTGTGAGAGTAAGCCCCAAGTTAATCCTAGCTATCAAATTGCCTTTGTCCCCAAGTTCTTTCATCATGTCCCTTGATTTCTTTAGCCAATAAGGTCATTAGGGATTGCCATGGTGGAATTTGGTGTTTAGTGTGGTGGGATAAGGTGGTAGGATAAGGTAGACAAAGGGGAGAAGAAAAAGGGATTGTGTTCTTGTCTGTTTATGAATAGTGGAGATGGGTTGGTTACAAGGTTTTGGCGGGAATGGAGGTTATAACATGGGTGAAGTTTGGTGAGTTGTCAACCTAAGCCCTCCATTTTGTGTAAAGTTGTTACACGCATGGTCCATGTGGGAAACTGAAAGTTTAAGCAAATGGCAGGTTTGGCCCTTCATAGTTATAAGTGGTGTTTCAGTTTTGGTCCTTGTGAGGGTTAACGAGAGTTGGGTTAAATCTTATAAGACTTAACACCCATTAAGTGCAATTTGGGCTTATGGATTTATTTGGGCTTTTGGACCGTTTGTATAAAAAAATAGGTATCTGGGCTTGTTTAGTGAATAAAAGGTGTAAGGGCCCATTTGGTCTTCATACAATATACTAATGGGCTTATCCGGCCCATTAGATGGGTTCGGATGGGCCCATTAAGTATTCTTCATTTACGGCTTCGAATTTGACTTTGACTTTCTTGGACTTTGGCTTCGATTTAACTTTGTCTTTTCACGCTTTTCCATTCCGTGCTCGATTTTGTCCGTTTTTGGCTTGATTTTGTCCTTTTCTTGATTATTCGTTACCTGCACAATATAAGTGAAAACATACAAATACAGTGTATTTTTGGTATGTTTTTGGTCATTTGAGTCCGGTTTTGATGGAAAATGGTATGTGTAATTAAACGCATACCAAAATCCCCTATACTAAGACATTGCAGTGTCATCCCGCAATGCTATGTAAGTAAGCACTAGAAAACAAAGAATCTCGATCCCCCTTGACTAATAACCTCAGAAAAGTGCTAAGTGTATCGAACGAGGAATTTAAAGGACTATAATTTATTGAAAAGCCCCGTCTTACCAATTTTTAAATATATACTCTATTCTACACATAAATTTGGTAAATTTTCATTTTTCTTATTTTTTTGTACTTTCATATTAAGCAACTAACTAACCTTATTTGACTTTCGTAATATTTATAACTTTTAAGGATCATAGACAAGATGCATTTTCGATCCGAGAATGCCCCCAAAAGATGGATAAATTCATCGTCCCCAGAACAAGTCACTACCCCAAACCAAGCGTAAAAGAACGAACAATCATAGGGAGTAAATATTCGATTGGAATGGACTATGCCTAACACTACTCATATTTGCAACTTGTGGAATTTTAGGCACTCCCGACAATTATTATATCTTAAGTGTATGTCGAATTTGAATTTCAAACAGTGTGGACTCAGATGTTTGTCAAAGAATTACAGAGGTGTATAGCACTGAGCCCGGCCCCTAGTCATTGAAATGGATAATTGAAGCGAGGAGTGCATCGCGTGAATGTAGGAGGCGACTAGTTTGGTGCCGTGCATGGGTAATCAGGCACGGACTAACATATGGCGGAGCGATTTACATCTACACTGGGGTACGACCATCGTACACCCAACCTTGCGGTTAATTGACCAGGCTTTTTGACAACCCCACAAACTGACTCAGGCGTGGCTACACTGTTACACTGCGGCGCTAGGATCGCATATTTTAGGGCGTATTTCTCCACTCACTCGTGCACTGTCTTTTCGCTCAATGTTATATAATACGCTCCTACTGAGTCTTGTATATTGAGAGAGACTCAGACAATACAAAAAGGTAGATCAACACATACATGCACGTGCATATTTATATTTAACAAAAAAAAGACCTATTTACACGTTAATTCACTACTTTACATATTTCAACGACGTTATCTGACTAAGGCTAACTCTCTCCTTTTAAAGGCTACAACATCGTGTTAGCCGGCAATGATGCAACAAACTTTATCAGTCTCATGGTATTATTATTCCTTACTATGGGCTTTCTTTAGAAGGCTGTAACATCGGTTGTGAGCCGGCAAGATACACCAAACTTTTATCAGCCCACAGTTTATATTTATTATATTTTTTCACTTTTCAACATCATTTTTTTATTAAGAGAAGACTTCTTTTTGAAAAATTCTAGTATAAATTTGAACTAAGGCTAAAATTTTTGCTATATACTACATAAAAAATTATTGATTTAAGTTTAATCTCCACAAATAGCACGTATATTAAACAGGTTAAAAGCTTATAGGAGAAAAGGTGACAAATTACACACATGAGCTCTTAAGTTCCATTATTCCTTGTTTAGTTACATCCCACTCGATAATTAAAACACTAACATTTTTCGTTCTCGCGAATATTCGCAGAACGCTTAGTCCAAATGTTAAGGAACAACTAGGCTCACACACTCGAATTGGGACAAAAAATTTATTCTCATTCGATCTACCCACAGGAAGTCAAAATAGTACAAAACACTTATTTTATTTTGAAATTTTTTATTTTTTCATTTTTTTATGAAATTTTTGATGGTAAAAACGGGATTAAGCGAAAACAACACTCATGCACATATCCAAATTCGCAGATCCCCCCTATCTAGAAAATAAACATTGCCCTCAATGTTTTACGAAAGGGTTTCTTCTAACGTAAATCCTAAGCCGTTTATTAAGTAAGCTTAAAGATAAACGATATCGATTAAGATTAGGAAATTGGATTTCCCAAATGAAGCTGAGATTTGAAGCTCATTTGTGACGAAGGACAAAAACCGTGAGCACGAGAGCTGTAAAAATCCGTACAATCCTGACAATACAACACAAAACACAAAACACAGGAAAAGGAAAGAGCAGAGCCTACCCACACTACAAAAAACCCTTATTCATTTACTACATAATATAAACTACGGAGAAAGCATGGGGTGCCTCCACGAAGCGCTTTTTAAGGGTCACTAAGCTTGACCCAATCCCCGAAATTCATTTGTCCCTTGGGGAAGGTTTGGCGATCCGGGACAACAATTTTGATACGTACCCCACTCCAAAGTAGTGCTTAAATTCGATGACCATCCACCTTAAAGTTTGGCTCGAGTTTTAGATAACTCAACGGTGCCATATGAAAAACTTAGGTAAGGTGAAACGGTCCGACGCAACGGGATTTCAACTTACCCAGAGAACATCTTCATCTAAAGTTAAAGGGAGACACTTATCATCGACGTTGAAAACGGCGTTTTTTGATCTTGGCGTCATGGACCCTTTTAGTTTTCTCCTTTAAATCAAAGAATTCCTCATAGGCAATGATCACGAAGATCGTTAGTTTCATTGAGTTGAAACTATGCGGTGATCACACCGCGGTCCTCGAGGTCAAAGTTAGCAGCTTCAAGGCCGTATGCTTAATGCTCAGCTTAATCGGTAGATGACATGCCTTTCCATACACGAGCTTGTAAGGAGTACACCCGATGGGTGTTTTGTAAGCTGTACGGAAGGCCCAGAGAGCGTCATCTAATTTGTCCGACCAAAGGCAACGGTCGTCGCCTACTGTCCTTTTCAAGAATTCTTTTAAGCCACGATTGGATACCTCAACTTGCCCACTTGTTTGTGGGTGATACGCGGTGGAGAGACGATGAGTGACTCCATATTTAAGCATGACCTTTGCAAACTGGTCATTGCAAAAATGGGTTCCCGCGATCACTTATGATTGCACACGAGGGGCACCGACTCTGGCGAAAAAGAGAATTTAAGAAATTTGCAAACAACACGCGTCGTTGTGGGACTCTTTTGCTTAAACCCATTTTGACAAGTAAGGTCGACCGCCACGAGTATATATTTTTGTATCCCATCGTGAAGACGATAATGGCCCCATACAAAAAAATTGAGATATTGTGGTTATTAAGATGGTTAGTGGATTTTGGGGCAATGGCCCCAAACGTCAAAGATTATCACAAACTGGATGGAATTTTGAGGAATCGTCACCCTTTGTGAAATTTCCTCTGACGTGCACGGAGTCGCAATTTTAAACCAACATCGTGTGCATCTTTGTAATAGTGGCCAAAAAGAAACCGGCATCAAAGTCCTTTTGGCGGTGAGATTTGCACCATGATGTCCCCCGGAGGTCCATTGTGGCAAGCTACGAGGAATGTCGAGAGCTTTCTTTAGCCCGTGCACCAGCACCGCCGGATCACTATGATCTGCAACATATTTTGAATAGCAAGGGTCGTCCCAGAAGAGTGTTTGACTATCTTTAAAAAACTTGTTTTTTTCTGCTGGGATGACAATTCCAATGACAATGAATTCCCGCATGGTAGTTTGCAAAATCATGCCAAACCATAGGGGTTAACTATCAAACACAAGACAACCGATCCAAGAGTTTCCGAGGGGAAAATGTTTTCCATGATTTCCTTGTCTCAAATTTATCCTTGAGATGGTTCTTCAAGTCTGAAAGATGATCGGCGGCCAGATTTCCTACTCCTTTTTTGTCTCGATGATAACTTCGAATTCTTGGAGCAAAAGATCCACCACATAGTTCTTGGCTTAGCATCCAATTTTAGCGAGGAGATAACTATAGCAGAATGGTCAGTATACACTATTGCACTGTACAAAACGAGAATATGACCGTAACTTCTGCAAAAGCATATCACTACCGGCAAGCAATTCTTTTTCGGCCAAGTATGTATGTGCTTGAGCTTTCGTCATTGTTTTGCTGGACGATAGTGAATTGTTTGGAAATGCTTGTTTTTTCGTTTGCCCAGGACTACCCAATTGCAAAGTCGCTTGCATCACACCTGAGTTCGAAGGGCAAGTCCCATCGGGAGCAATCTTAATTGGAGCCTCGGTCATTTTCTTTTAAGTGTATTAAAGGATTCGATAACACCCCCCCCCTCACCAAACTCTTTGAAAAGAAAATTGGAGTCTCTTTTTCGAGCAAGTAGGTCATTGGACGGGCTATTTTTGAGAAGTCTTGTATGAAACGTCGGTAAAAACCGGCATGCCCAAGAAAACTAACGAACACCCCTTGACGTGGTTGGATGAGGTTAATTTAGCTAATCACATCGACTTTGACTTTATCAACTCAATCCCCGTTTTTTGAAATCTTTGTGACCTAGACAATGCCCTCCTAGACCATGAAAATTGACTTTTCTCCCTATTTAACCAAAGGTTGGTGTCTCGCAACATGTCCAAACGAGAGAGGCAATTCAAAAGAATTCCCAAAGAACCGAAAGTCGTCATGAAAGACCTCCCCTCGTCTTTCGACCATGTCATGAAAGATACCAACATACACCTATGTTGATTTGCCCGGTGCATTGCCTAAGCCGAATTGCAAGCGACGATAGGTGAATGTTCCGTAAAGGACATACGAGTATGTTGTCTTTCTGATCTTTAGGATCGATGGGAATTTGAAAGTAACCCGAGAAACCATCAAGAAAACGATAGTAACTCGATTTCCTCCCCCCGCTAATCTCTCGAGCATTTGATCCATAAAGGGAGGTGGAAAATGGTCTTTACGGGTGGCTTCATTTAACTTACGGTAGTTAATGCACACACGTCACCCTGTGACCAATCGAGTCGGGGTCAATTCATTTTCATCATTTGCGACAACGGTAAAACCACCCTTTTTCGGTACGCAATGTACGGGGCTTACCCAAGGACTATCCGAGATCGGGTAAATTTAATCCGCAGCAAGAAGTTTTTCAACAACCTCCTTTTTGATGACATCCGTGGATCTTTGGATTCACCCGTCTTGGTGGTTGGACCTCTGGTTTGTAGTCATCTTCCATAAGAATCTTGTGAGTACAAAATTCCAGGTTAATACCCTTTATGCCGGAGAGTTTCCAAGCGATGGCTCGCTTGCGTGACTTCAAAACCTTTATGAGAGCGGCTTTCTCCTCAATACTCAAGTCTTTAGTAATTATGACGGGCAACTTGTCATCACCCTCCAAAAATGCGTATTCAAGATGAGGAGGTAAGTCCTTGAGTTCGACCTCGGGAGGTTCGTCAATTGAAGATTTGTCAGTTTTTGCTTCACAAACTTTAAGTTCTTTTCGAATTTCTAGCAAATAATTTCCTTGATTGGGAGGGGTGGTGAAGAAACCACATAATTAAGAAAACTGCTGTCAAGAAGAAGAATAATCCCCCCTCCGAGTCATAGTAAGAGTCATCAACTTCCGATGAAATTGGATCATCTTCAAGAGTGAGGAAAGCATCGGCTTCCTCAAGAAGAAGAAAATCACTATCCCCGAAGGGAGTGAGAGTCGGAGAAGAGGTAGAAACGATCGGGTCATAGTAAGGAGTGGGATTGCCACTCGCGATCAAATCGGAGAAACCGAGAACTTCTTGAGAATACTCCTCACAAGACATTTCAATGACGTCGATTCGGTTCGCCGTCATATCATCGTAATTTGAGGAGTATCTCGAAGTTTGATCAAGATTGAATGTTACGGCTTTTTTTCCAACACGAAGTGTTAGTTCTCCTTTGTAAACATCAATCAAGTCAACGACCGGGTCCCTTTAAGAAGATCTCACCGAGAATTAGAGGAACCGGGATCGGTTATCAAAGTCTACGACTAAGAAGTCGGCCGAAATGGAACTCTTCTACTTTTACTAGACATCTCAGGCGATACCGATTGGTTTATGATCGATTGAACCGGTCCGCTAGTTTAAAGAGTCATACAAGTAGAGTAAGTTCCGGATAGAAGAAAGTCTTATTTTCCTCACGGATAATGGCATGAATTAATGCTAGCGCCAAGATCGGCCAAGGCTAAGCACTCATCCATTCTGGGAAAATCACACGGTATGAGGAATTTGCCAGGGTCTCCAAGTTTTTTGGGTAACTTGTTGAGGATGACTGCCGAGCAATGCTCATTCAACGGAGTTCTAGCCATTTCACTTAACTTTTCCTTGTTTCCGATTAAGGCATTTAAAATCGAGGCCCAAAAAAAAAAGAATTTAGGCATAAGAATCAAAGCATCCGTTAAGCTAATTTAGAAACTCAAATCTTTAAAGATTTCATAGAATTTCTCAATTTGATCGTTAGCTTTTTCACGGCGCCTTTCATCATTACGCCTTGAAGGATATGGAATTGTTGGTTTCAAGTTAGGCATCGGAGCACTAACGGGAGCAACAACGGGCTCAGAATTTGGTACTTGAGGTTGAACTTGGACAACCGGAAGAGGTTGACAGTCTTTGAGTACTATCCCTTATTAGTAGAGAAGGGCACCGTTTCTTTTGTGACCTTGTTTCACGATCACACACTCTAGGAGAAGAAGAAGTAGTAGGAATCGTGGGTCCTTTATAAGCAACACCGCTTCGGGTGGTAATACCCTTCAAGTCTTCCTTCGGGTTAGTAACGGTGTTACTCGAGAGAGAACCCGTACTTGAAGATGAAGCGGTATTGGCATTCACGAATTTGGAAAAGCTAGTCCGTTACATTGGTCAATTTAATTTGCAAGTTTTTGATTTGGTCTTGCATGTTTCTCATAACTGCATCATTAGCTTTGACGTAGCTTTCAAAATTGGTCTTTGTCACACCTTGTGTTTGTGGAGCCGGAGCTTGGTAAGGTGGAGCTTGGTGAATTGGAGGTTGATTTACCGGGGGTTGATAAATTTGTCCTTGGTTGAAATTATTCCCCCTGTTTTGGTTGTAATTGTTTCCCCGATTTTGGTTGAAATTATTTCCTTGGTTGTAACGGTTTTGATTAGTTCCTTGATTGTTTTGAACGGGAGGAAAACCGGGAGGTCAAATTTGATTAGCAATCGGGGCTAGTACGGTAACCAACCGGAATTATCTTTGGGTTGTCGGTTAGCTGCGGCGGTTGAGAGACGTACTCTTGAATATTGTTAACATAAACGTTGCCATTTGTGGCGGGACAATCAGTAATGAAGAACCCACCCTATAAAGTAACACAACATTCCTATCCACGACCGAGCATCACGGGAGAGGGAAGCTTTGGGATTTCTTATCAAGAAAGTAAAGCTTTTCACCATATCTTTCATGTCGGCATACATCGGAGAGAAATTCCGGGGTAGAAGGTGGCTCGAACACACTATTTGCAACAACCGGTTTTGTAACGGTGAATTACGAACCTTGGATTTGCTTTCAATGATTCTTAGGCAATCACGGGGCATTTTATCCAAAACGTTACCACCCGCGGCGGAATTTAACGAATCTTGATCATTAGAGTTCAAGGCAATGTAGAATGTATCAAGTTGATGCAATTCTGAAAATCCATGATGTGGACATATGCCCGAAAGAAATCGTTGAAATCGTCCCAGTGCTTCAAAAACGTCTCATCAAATCTATTGTTGAAAATCACGTTGATTTTCATTTCGAAAAGGATTTGTTGTCCTTGGAGAGGGCAAAAAATTTGTTGATATAAATTTCGAAACAAGATCATCCCATTGTTAGAACAATCGCGGGAGCTTCTTCTCAAGCCAAATCCAGGCGGCCGCCCTCAGAAGAAAATGGAAAAGCATAAGCTTTACCGACTTACTCGGGACGTTCGGGAACTGGCAACGTAGAAGAGACTTGTTGAAATAACGGTATGTGAGCATGAGGTCTACTTTGTCAATGTCAAAAGAAATTGCTGTTTTGAACGAGGGTAAGCAAACCGTGCTTAAGCTCAAAGTTGTCCGCGGTGATCTCGGGCACAACGATGGCATCCTCGTAACCCTCAGTGGGTGCTTCGAGCAATTGATCCATAGTACGATTATCGTCCATCGTAACTACGCGGGTGAGCTGGATTTGTTCAATTGTTCTTCAAGATTAAATGGTTCAAGCAAAAGCCTGTGGGCTTGTTGTTGTTGACGGTTTTAAGTTACGGGATTGAGAACGAGTACCTGCATCTAAAAAAAAAATTTACATTAATTTTTTTGTTTGTTCTTTGTGTTTATCAACAATGAATTCACAATTTATTTTAATAACGACAACGAGATAAAACAATTTAAAAACCTAATCAATCCAAAACATAAGCTTCTCGTATTTTTTTAAAAAGTAATTCTTCGAAAAGAAAAACGCACAAAGGAGCGGAGAATTAGGAAAAGCCAAAGCCTATTAAAACTTTTTTCCTTTAGGGACGTAGTTTCCCATGAACAACCCTCCTTATACCCCCCTAATATGAGTTGTTTATCTTTCAAAGGTGAACCGTAAACCCACGCAAGTGCACAAAAGGGTAATTTTTAAATTCATTGGTTTGGAAATTATGATGGATAATACTTCAGTTGAAAGTAATGTATGTTGTGTTCTTTTACCAACTTGTGATTTTTATTGATAATTAAAGACAATGTTTTTATCTTTTTTTTAAGCACAAATTGTCAAACTTTGAAACGACAAACGCTTACACACCTCCCCGACAGCGGCGCCAAAGATTGATTTGTAGATTTATTAGCCCTTAGTAAATATATAAATAAAAATAAATATAAATATATAAAAAGGATCAAAATCCACAAAATCAATGAAACCGGAAGTAGTATAGAATATTCCCGGGTCGTTTATCCCCAACGAAGAGTGAATTAGAAAGTCGAGAGTTGGATTGACATTTTAAGCTTGAATGGAACAAGATTTGGATTGGATTTCTAAATCTACAAGAAAAATAAGGCAATCTATATTAAAATGAGGAAAGCACGCAAAATTATGCTAAAAACGATAACGGGAATCTAAAAACGTAACCTAAAAACCCTAATTTTTCAAAAATTAACCTAAAATGATTTTTTCACTTTTAATAGACTCTAATTAACTAAAAAGTAAGATTAAAGAAAACTAGAACGAAAACGGAGTTGATTTGAGCTTTAAAACACAAAAAACATGAACGGGAACGGATCCCGTTCTTTAAAAAGTGAAATTTTGCAAAAACAACCCTACGAGAGTTTTTCTATTTTTCCTAAGTGCAATATGACAAAAGAAAATTTTCTAAAAAAGAATTATATTTTTTTTTATTTTTATTTAATTTTTAATAATTAAAAAACAGTTTTAAAGAAAATAAATGATAAAAAATAGTAAACAAAATGGGAAAAATCCCAAAAAATACAGAAAAGTAGTTTAAAGTGTACTGGATTTAGGAAAAATAAAAGCTAGAAAAGTGGGCTTATAAATAAGCCGAAATAAGCTGAAACAGCTTATGGGCTTAATGGGCTAAATAGCCCTTATATAATTAATTTTGCAAATCACTACCGGATGAGCTATTGTAGCATACCGGTAGTGAGTGTGTGTTATAAAACGTTGGTCAATGGGGTTTTGAGGTCCCAAGTTTCGAGCCTGCTCACTTGGGGCTTCCTAAAGCCCGAACGTTTTTTGTTTTTCATTTATTAACAAACTTTTTCTAGATTAGAATGAAAAATAAGCAACTTCAAAAAAGACAAAAAAATTTATAACTAACAAATAAGCACGAAATAGGCTGAAAAATGTGGCAGTTTGCTAATGTACAATAAGACTAAAAAAGTGCTTAACTGTTAAGTTAACTAGGGGAAAAATAAGCTGAGGAAAGGTCAAATAAGCAAACACAAAAGCTAAGCTAAATCTAATAAGCAAGCTAACAAGAAATAAGCACAAAGGGACAGGCAGAAAAGCAACAATAAGCAACAAAGGCAGACTTAACTTTTTTACTAAATCCTAATCTTAAGCTAAACTCATTGGGCTTAAGGCAATATATAGTTTAAGGAAAATAGGAAATAAGCAAACGCTGGGGTTGTCTAAACCTAATAATCCAGTGCAACAAGAAATAAGCTAAATAAAACAGACAGAAAAACCAAAATAAGCTATAAGCTAAACCTGTATACCAAACAGTCAAAAGGACCTCTTAGAGCTTAATTTTTAAGCTGTTAGAGGGGCCTAGGGGACTCAAGGCTTATAGGGCTTATAGAATGGCTTATTGGGTTCCTAGAAATGCAAAAAAATCAAAGACTTAAATGCAAATAAGCAGTTAAATAGGGCTGATAAAGGAGACAGTTTGCACCAGGGGACCTTTTTTCAGTTTTAGGGGCAATAAGCAGGCTTGCTAATAAGCCACCAAATAAACTCTTAATGCAAAATAAAGTCAAAACAGATGGAGTTAAGCTCCTAGAGAGCTTGTGCACAAAAAAATAGAAGCTAAAAACACTTTTAACTACCTTGATTTTGAAAATGAAAAAGGCACTTTTTAACTAAGAGACACTTAACCAAAATTGAGACAGATTTTGATAAAACAAAAGTAGCTAAAAGACTTTTACTCTAATGCATTTGAACACTTAAAACAACCAAAGAACAATGCTTAAAAACCAACCAATTTGAACAAAGCACCTAATCAAATAAAGCTTAATGAAAACTTTTATGACTCAACAGTTTTGAAAACCAAATAGAAAAAAGCTTAAAACAAACTAAAAGACCATAAAACTTTTTAAAACCTGAGTAAATCAACTCAATTAGGCTTGGTAAAGTTAGCTTAGGTGACCCAAAAGGTTTAAAACCTATTTTGACCCGTTTGCACCCTTTGACCCAAACACCCCCTTAATTTTTAAAATCAACCTTTTAGGCTGTTTTAAGCAAGAATTGGTTAAAACATAGACAAATTAAAAGGGGGCAAAAAAAAAGTTAAGTTAAATAAGCAAAGTTTAGAACAAATGAAATGCACTAATAATAATCACATAAGCAGATAAGCAATATGAGCATAAAAATGAAGTTTTTGACATAAAACAGTTATTAGCAACAAGGACAAAATAACAAAAAAATAACAAGCACAATCAAGCATACACAAGAGTAATAAGCAAGCAAAAGCAATAATAAGCATAAAATAAGCTAGCTATAGTAAAAAGCAAGAAGAATGGAAAAAGAGAAACTTACACAACCCTTGCTTAAACAAGGCTTAATAGATCAATCTACAAGCTCTAGCTTGTCAAAAAGACAAGCTAGAAGTCAATAAGCCCTACCATAGTTTGTTATCTTCCATAAAGCTGAGGTGATTTGAAGAGAATTTTGGTTTGGTTTTATAATTTATTTTTTTCTTAAGTTTCTTAGAGTTTTTTTTAAACATTTTAATAAAATTCTTAAGAGATAGCTTAAAAAATCTTTAGAAAAACCTTTGAACACCAACTAAACTTAGATAGATTAAAACTAAAAATTTCAAATTTTCATTAAACTTAAAACATACAAGATTTAAAAGACAATGAAATACAATGACTTAAAACCTAAAACAGATAAAAAACTACTAGCAAATGGCTAACAATGAAGCTCCCAATTTATATAAAAATGACTAAGTGCTTGGCCCTTTCTTCAATCTTTGTCTTCTCTAGTTGTGTTTTGTTTTCTGAACGAGAAACTAGGGGTGTGTTGTGATGTCGCAACACAATAGCAATCCTAGCCTTTAAACTTTCTTTGAGCCCAAGGTAAATGATCTAAACCATTGATTTTTGTTGTCCAATGAGGTATTATGGGATTGCCATGGTGGCAAGAGGCCATGTGGGGGGTGGGGAAGGATTTTAATGAGTTTTTGGCTGGGGGTGAACAGTAAACAAGGAGGAGGGGACAAGGAAGCCTGAACAGTGGAGATGGGTTGGTTACAGGGTTTTAGCGGGAATGGAGGTTATAACAGGGGTGAAGTTTGGTGAGTTGTCAACTTAAGCCCTCCATTTTGTGTAAAGTTGTTACACGCATGGTCCTTGTGGGAAACTGAAAGTTTAAGCAAATGGCAGGTTTGGCCCTTCATAGTTATAAGTGGTGTTTCAGTTTTGGTCCTCTTGCTGTTTAACGAGAGTTGGTTAAAGCTTTATAAGACTTAACACCCTTTAAGTGCAATTTGGGCTTATGGGATTTATTTGGGCTTTGGACTGTTTTGGTATAGAAAAAAATGGGTAAATTGGCTTGTTTGGTGAATAAAAGTAGTAAGTGCCCATTGGTCTTCATACAATAAACAAATGGGCTTATCCCGGCCCATTAGATGGATCGGTGGGCCCATTAAGTATTATTCGGTTTACGGCTTTGGGTTTGACCTTTGACTTTTAACTTTCTTGGACTTTGGCTTCGATTTAACTTTGTCTTTTCACGCTTTTCTATTCCATGCTCGGTTTTGTTTGTTTTGGCTTTGATTTTGTCCTTTTCTTGATTATCCATTACCTGCACAATATAAGTGAAAACATCCAAATATAATGTAATTTTGGTACGTTTTTAGTCATTTGAGTCCGGTTTTGATGGAAAATGGTATGTGTAATTAAACGCATACCAGTAATCAAGTCTGATAATGGGACAGAATTCAAAAACAGGGAAATGGATGAATTCTGTGGGCAAAAAGGGATAAAAGGGGAATATAGTGTTGCCAGAACTCTCACAACAAAATTAAGTTGCCTGAAGAAAGAATAGGAACCATGATTGAGGCAGCTAGGACTTATGCTAGCAGCTCACTCTACCTATAAGTCTTTTGGCGAGCAATTAATCCTACTTGTTATGTCCGGAAAAGGGTTCTAAGTTGACCAAGCCTCATATCAAGACACCCTATGAACATATTATTGGCAGCAACACGCATAAGTTTCATGAGACCTTTTGGATTCATGTTACTATTCAAAATACCCTAGACCCATTAGGGCAAAGTTGATGGAAGGCTGAGGAAGGTTTTTAGTTGGGTACACGGTGAATTAGCAAGGCTTTCAGGTATTTAATACAAACCAGAAAAGTTGAAGAGAATCTGCATGTAAACTTTCTTGAAAATAAACAAATGTTGCAGGTCAAGGACCTCACTGTCTTTTTGATATTGATTCCTTAACAAATTCTATGAATTATCAACCAGTTTACACAGGAATCAACTAAACAAAAATGCAGGTCCACAAGAAATTAATGGCAATACAGGTTTGAAGAAAAATATTGATGCTGGACAAACTGAAGAAGAGAATGTGTCTACTCAACAATATATTGTGTTCCCATTATGGTCATCTATCTCTTCAAGCTACAAGAGCTCATATGACAAGGCTGAGGATGATATAGTTGATGATGATGCTTGTAAAAAGACTGCACAAGAATCAACCATGGAGTATGAATCAGCGTTGAAGAATTCTTGATAAGATGAAGATCAAGAGAAGGAGGCTATAGAGCAATCAGATGCTGTTAGAAAAGATTTTGAAGCTCAGTGTGATAGCCAGCTTCTTTAGGAGAAGATTACTAGAGCTAGCAGTACTAACAGTTTTAATACTGTTAGCACACTAGTTAATACTGCTAGTGTGGACCATCATTTGTTCCTTTTAGTGGATCTTTTCCTATTGATGTTTCTAATCTTCCTCATGATCCTCTAATGCCTGAATTGGAGGATACTGCTAAAATTTTAAAGTACTAATAGCATTTTTGGCAATGCCTATGATGATCATGACTTGGAAACTCTCAATACTCCTTATGCTGATCAAAGTGTGGGTGCAGAGGCTGATTTCAACAACATGGAACCTTCCACTGTTGTCAGTCCTATTCCCACAACTAGAGTACACTCTATTCATCCTAAAGCTCAGATTATTGGGGATCCAAAGTCAGCAGTACAAACAAGGGGCATGACAAAGAAGAATTCTAGAGAGCATGCTATGATTAGCTACATCCAAAAGCAGAGAAGGACAAATCATAAAGATTTCCAGAACTGCTTATTTGCTTGTTTCCTTTCTCAACATGAACCCACAAAGATATCTCAAGCCCTTGATGATGAAAGTTGGGTTGAAGCAATGCAAGAGGAGCTGCTTCAGTTCAAGATTCAGAAGGTTTAGACACTAGTTGACTTACCTAGTGGCAAAAAGGCTATTGGTACAAAGTGGGTGTATAGAAATAAGAAGGATGAAAGGGGAATAGTTGTAAGGAACAAAGCCAAACTGATAGCATAAGGGTATAAACAAGAAGAAGGCATTGATTATAATGAGGTTTTTGCTCATGTTGCTAGGGTTGAAGCAATCAGATTATTTTTGGCCTGTGCATTATTTATGAATTTTCATGTGTACCAGATAAATGTTAAAAGTGCTTTTCTTTATGGCACTATTGAAGAGGAGGTATATGTTTGCCAACATCCAGGTTTTGTGGATCTAGAATTTCCAAAAAAAGTCTACAAAGTGGAGAAAGCCTTACATGGTCTACATCAAGCTCCTAAAGTTTAGTATGAGACACTCTCTACCTATCTGCTAGATAATGAATTTCACAAGGGACAAATTGATAAGACTTTGTTCATAAAGAGACTCAAGGATGATATTCTACTAGTTCAAGTATATGTAGATGACATCGTCTTTGGTTCAACTAAGAAGTCTTTATGTGATGAGTTTGAGCAGATAATGCATAACAGGTTTTAAATGAGTTCAATGGGAGCACTTACTTTCTACTTGGGTTTACAAGTCAAGCAGAAAGAGGATGGGATCGTCATTAGTCAGGACAAGTATGTTGGTGAGATCCTGAAGAAATTTGGCTTTTTCAGTATAAGGTCAGCCAATACTCCTATGGAAACTCACAAAGCTTTAACAAAAGATAAAGATGGTGAGGATGTTGATGTTCATTTATACAGGTCAATGATTGGGTCATTGATGTATCTTACATCCTCTAGACCATATATTATGTTCTCAGTTTGTGCTTGCTCAAGATTTCAAGTTCAGCCAAAAGTTTCCCACTTGAATGCAGTAAAAAGAATCTTTAGATACCTAAAAGGTTAACCCAAATTAGGCCTTTAGTATCCTAAGGACTCTCCTCTTATATTGGAAGCTTTTTCAAATAATGACTATGCATGTGCCAGCTTGGACATGAAATCCACAACAGGTGGTTGTCAATTTCTTGGTTTAAGGTTAATCTCTTGGCAATGTAAAAAGCAGACTGTGGTGGCTAACTCAACTACTGAAGCTGAATACATTGCTGCTTCTCACTGCTGTGGTCAAGTGCTTTGGATCCAAAATTAGATGTTGGATTATGGATTTAATTTTATGCAGACAAAGATTCATGTTGACAATGAGAGTGCTATTTGTGTTGTCAAGAATCATGTCTATCATTCTAAAACAAAGCATATAGAGATTCGACATCATTTTATTAGAGACTCTTATGAGAAGAGACTGATTGAGATGGTCAAGATACATACAGATAATAATGTTGCAGATCTTCTCACTAAAGCCTTTGATGTAAGCAGATTTAATTTTCTGGTGGCAAGCATTGGTATGCTTAATTTGTAGCTACATTGGTTGAGGGGAGGTTTAACAGTTCTTAACTTCTATTCATGGGTTATACATAAATATGGATCCTCTTAGTTGATACTGCTGGGTAAAACTTTGTACTGCTGGTACAAATGTTAGTACTGCTAAGGCTCAGTTAGTACTGCTGTGTATATATGTATTGGTGTTGGTGATAAAAGTTTGAGGGAAGGATATTGCTTATATCATGGATGTCTTTTCAGTGTTGGTTATACACCACACAACAAATGGTCATCAATTCACTATGTCTAACAAACAAGAAAGAATTGGCTATTCCAGGGCAAACGACAATTGGTAAAGAATTCTCAAATCCGTTGATGGCTGATAGTTTGCCAAAAACTATACTTCTAACTACGGTTTTTGGGATGTCTTAAGGTTAAATTTGGGAAGAAATGGGTCAAAAGTAGTATTTTGATTTGGTTAACAGTTTTTAACTTCTATTCATGGGTTATGCATAAATATGGATCCTCATGAATTCTCACATGTCTATCTAGTTATTTCTAGCGTGTTTGAAATGAATAGAGGCATGTTGTTGCATGACTATTGGAGAAAAGGTTAATACTACTAGGGAAATGATGGGAAAAAATATTAGTACTGCTAGACCAAAGTTAATGCTTCTAGTGTTAACTTAATACTGCTAGGTTACCGTTAGTACTGTTTGGCGGTGGAATTAGTTATCATTAGTTAAATATAACCGTTGAGATATTTTTGCCGCATACTTCGCTTATAGGTTACCTGAATTGGATATTTCGTGACACTTCTCTAATTTTTAAGCTTTTCTTCAAGATAAATCACTATTTATTCAGTCGATCACATCAAAACCCTTAAGTGTCATCTATATTTTTCTAACTTGCTCTTATCATTAGCTCACCATATCATAATCGACCTAAACCCAGAACTTTCTTCAAGTTTTACTCTTCTCACACATCTTTAATGGCAAACATGGAATTTTGTGATAAACACAACATGGTTGCCTTTCTTCAAAAGTCAACTAGGAGTGAGGAATTTCATCAAATAGTAGAGTTTCTTGCTGGTAGCCATATCAGGTATGCTTTGACTGCTAATCCTACTATCTATGCTTCTCTAATTGAATAGTTTTGGCAGACTGCTACTGTCGAAACAGTGAATAATGGAGAACAACAACTATCTGTCATAGTTGATGGGCAAACAATTGCTATTACTGAAGCATCTATTAGGAGACATCTCCAATTAGCAGATGCAGATGGTATTAGTTCGTTGCCCAATACTAAAATTTTTAAACAACTCACTCTAATAGGGTATGTTTCTAATAATAACAAACTTACTTTTCAAAAAGGTAGATTTACACCCCAATGGAGATTTTTGATCCATACCATCTTACATTGTTTAAGTCCTAAGAAAACTTCATGGGAATAATTTTCTAGTAATATTGCAACTGCAATCATTTGTTTGGCTACAAACAGGATTTTTAAGTTTTCAAAGCTAATTTTTGATGGTATGGTGAAAAATGTGGATAGTACGACAATTTTTTTAATGTATCCACGATTTATACAAATCATTTTGAATAAAAAGAAAAGGCTTCTTAATACACATAACAGAACATATGTTGCTCCTTCTTTAACACAAAAACTTTTTAGCAACATGAAAAGAGGGTTTTCAGGGGTACACATACCTCTTTTTGATTCTATGCTGGTTCATGACCAACCTGGTCAGGGTGAAGGTCCATCAAACCCAGATGGAACCCAACACACATCCACTTTTATTGAAACATCTCTACAACTCCAAAATATCTCCAACACCTTTAGGAAAACCAGGACAAGAACAAGAAGAATGGGAATTAGGATACCTCAGTCCGATGTTCCAACAAGTGTTGTAGATGAGGCCATCATCAAGGAGATGCATGATGGATTAGTAAGGGCTACCACTACTGCTTCTAGCTTAGAAGTAGAGCAGGGCAGTGGTAACATTGCTAAGACCCAAACCAAGGCAACATCATATGGGCCAAGTTCTCTAAGAACTAGCTCAGAAGGTGGTCTCGGGTGCCACTTTACCATGGGGGATATTCCTGTTCAGGCTAGTCCTGAAAGGGTATCTAACTTGCCCAATGAACCACCTCTCAAAGATAGTAACACATCTTGAAGTGAGGAGGGTAGTATGCAACTTTTAGAATTGATAATTCTTTGTATAAAATTGTCAAATAAAGTTACTTCATTGGAGGATGAACTTGCAAGCACCAATGCTGTCTACAATAAAGCCCTTATCACTCTAACCAAAAGGATAAAGAAATTGGAGAAATAGCTCAAGCACAAGAGAAGAAGGGCAGTTATTGACTCCTCAGAGGATGAAGGACCAAGTTTGGATGTTGAGGATTCTCCTAAACAGGGGAGGATGATTGAAGAAATTGATAAAGATGAGACTGTAAACTTGGTCAAAAGCAGAGAGCTAGGGAAGTCACATGATACAGCTGAGCATAGGATGGAGAGTGAACATGATGATGATGATAGAACTCTTGCTGAAACATTGCTGAATATCAAAAGAAGTGCAACAAAAGGTAAAGCTATTATGCAAGAATCTGAGCCTCCAAATAAAATCAAGAAGAAAGAGATGATATAGATAAGTCTTGATGAGGAATTTGCTAAAAGTTTTTATGAGGAAGAGCAAGCACAGATTCTGCAAGATGAAGTATATGCAAAACAAGTTGAAGCTCAATGGATTGCTGATGAAGAAAGAATACCTCAAGAAGCAAAGCAGACAGATGAAAGGGAAAAAGTTATTAATTGGAATGATCCTGATGTGTTAAGGTATCATGCAGTTCAGAATAGACCTTTCTTAAAAGATGAAGTGAGAAAGAACACGTGTACATATTTGAAGAATCAGGGAGGATACAAGATGAGTCCTTCAAGGGAATGAGCTATGAAGATATTAGGCCTATATTTGAAAGAGTATGGGATCAAAATTAGGCTTTTATACCTAAAGATTCTGAAATTGAAAAGGAAGTTATGAAGAGGCCAGGATTTGATCTTCAACAAGAAAGTTCTAAGAAAACTAGAGGAAGTAGGAAGAAAACACCTGCTAGGAAAAGAGCAGGAGAAAAGCAAAGTAAAGAAGGTACCAAAAGACAGAAGACAGAATATAAGAAGGAGAAGGAAGAACTTAAAGCCTATTTGGATCTGGTTCCAAGAGAAGAATTTGCTATGGAAAATGAATCTTTGGGTACTAAGTATCCAATAGTTAATTGGAAGACTCATGTTCTGACAAAAAACTTTATGTATTATCAAATCATCAGAGCAGATGGAGGTTCAAAGAATTACAAGATTTTCAGTGAGACGCTTGATGATTTTGACAGACAGGATGTAATGGATCTACACAGACTAGTAGAAGAAAGGTATCCAACATCAAGACCAGAAGGATATGACTTAATGTTATGGGGATATCTAGATCTTATTTTAACCTGATGAAGAAGATGAAGTCTGGAGGCATCAACATGAATACAATTTGATAAGCTGGAGACTATTTGATTCATGTGGAATTCATATTTTGTTAATGGATAATAGAATTGCCATTCACATGATGATAGAGAAGAAGTATCCACTTACTCAAGAAATGCTATCAAAGATGTTAAGCAGAAAACTAGAGGTTGATCATGAAAATGAGATGGTATTTAAACTTCTAAGGTTTATAAGATCACAAGTACAGAAGTAGAAGAATATTTGGAAGAATCCTCTCAGAGTCAAAAAGCTTTAATTCAAGAAACTTAAAGATTTACAGGGAAATCACAAGTTTAGAGGAGGATTGTTGGGAATTAAATGTCTACATACTTAGTACTGTCAACTCAGAAGTTTGTACTGCCAATACAATTTTGTACTGCTCAAGCTTATTCAAGAAAAATGACTAAGTATGTTAGTACTGCTAGTTATAGTAGTTAGTACTGCCAGTTTAGTTTGTACTGTTAGTATTATATAGTTAGTACTGCTAAAGTGATATGCATGAGTTATATTAGGAATAGATATGCATGATCACTTGATGCATTTTGTAAGCCCATTAGGGTTTTCCTTAGTGTATAAAAGGAACCCTACGGCATAGTTAGAGAGTAGCAATATAAGTTTTCATAGTTAGTTATTCTGTAACCTAGGCAGAATATTTGCAATCAATATATATTCAAAGTTTTGTTTACATTGTTCTTCTTAGTATTACAAGTTAGATTCCGCATAACTTGTAGTATTCATAATCATAGTTTCTCACATAGTTAGTTTGGATTTATCCAAGTTAACTAAGCTTTAACAAGCTAAGAAGATCTATTCATTGGGACTCACAAGTGGTATCAGAGCTTGTAGAGAAACTCTGAATAAGAAGAACTCATTCAGATCCAGATCTCTACCTACAATACAAGATGTCTGGTGAAGAACCTGCACCACAAATGGCACCAGTGGAATCTCCTCAAATGATATCTACTGTAAAACTTCCTATGCTCAAGAAGGGTGAATATACCCTTTGGAGCATGAGGATGGAGCAGTACCTCACAAACACAGATTATGGCTTGTGGCAAGTAATCATGAATGGTGATGAACCTGTACAAACAACAAAAGATGAGAATGGTGTTGAAACTGAAGTACCTCCAAAGACTGCTCAAGCTATATTGGCAAGACAAAAAGAAAGAAAAGCTAAAAGCATTATGCTTTTGGCTATTCCTGATGAGTATCAACTGAGGTTCCATACAATCAAGGATGCAAAGTCTTTGTGGGCTGCTATCAAGAGTAGATATCTTTGACCAAATCTTCCATAATTCTCCACCAGCTTGTAGAATTCCAATCTTGACGATTTAGTCCTTATGTTTTATTATTTTATTTATTTTGTCTCATCAAATCTAGAATCCCAACAGAAAAGATGGAAAAACATTTATTGTTAATGGACATCGACTCAAACTATACCATGAAGAAGAAGATTATAATGACCAAAGGGAAGCAGTCACTCCCTTCTTTCCTAAAGAATGAACTCCAGAAGCAGGAGTCTAGCTAACGGCTCTCTTATAAATTAAACGCTTCTCGAGAGGCAACCCGTGCTTTACTTAAGTATTGAGGAGTCTCTCTTCCATACAACTCCATTAGTATCCTTTATTTATTTTTTCTAAAAAAACCCTAAAATATTTTCTTTTTGTATGTTTTTATGTGTTTAGTTTTATGCAGGTAATATGACTTAAAGATTAGAAAATTATAAAGTATGTTCAAGGATAGCTCTCTCGTAGCTATATATCTCTATGCCCCGGGAAGTACCGTTTTCCCTTAATTTTCCCTATTCTCTAGTTTATCAGTTATCACATTGAGGGAAATGTTCAACTTAAGTGTAAAGGGGAGCCAAAAAAGAAAAATTAATCATATCCCTCCATATTTGCCTTGCTAAAATTTTCTAACTGATATATTACGAAAATCTTAATTAATATATGCTTTCAATATAAAAAATGCTCTTAGTAAGGCAAATTCACCCGGATTGACATTATAACTAGCACAACCTAGTCCACTAAATTGTAAGAATTATAAGCCTTAGAATATATTCAGGTACCCACCTTTGGTACCTAAGATAATTGATGCCTTTAGCCTGTTCGAGTTAAGGTTTGCATGAATTGCAAGTGTCCTTATCCGTCTCGTACGGCTGTGTATTTGTAAATTTGTCGCCTTTTCTGGATCAATGTTATTGGTTAATAATTATATATGAGTGAGCTCGTAATTTAGAAGGTCGAGAAACTGTGCTTGATCTATCATTTATAGACGAAGCTGCTTCTCATATTGTTCTTAAATTCCGCAAGTTCCTGTTCTTGCAAGTTGCTGAAATACCTAAGTGAAGAAGTCAAAGTCAAAAGAAGAAGTTATGTGCCAAACCTTAGTTATCATCGTGATCTAAAAAAAAAGAGAATATATATATATATAGTAGTTCAAAGAAATAAAGGCTTAAGTTTCGGCACATGAATATTTGTATATGCTATTATCCCTCATCAGTATCTAGTTCCGCCCTTCGGTTATGTTTATGTGTCAAGTACAAGAATATGGTAGCTATCTAGATTATGCTTGTGCAAATTGAGTGACTTCACAAAAAATATAAACCCCATCTGAGTGGCTCGAGTGAATTAAAAAATCAAACACATTCCCTTGTAAGGTGCTATGTTATATGTCTATGCTTGAAAAGTTAATCAATATGCAAACTCTTGCTAAAAATCCAAATTTTCTCCACGTCACGATAAATGATCTTATTTTCTCGCTTTGATTGGTTGAGGGAAAGCAATAGCTAAGTGTGAAGGGATTTGATAACGCCCAAATTATACATGTTTTTGGTGGCGTTATTTATACATATTTTATCATTTCTCGTGAACTTTGATACGTAATAGCATGAAATACTTGCAGGTTCACTTGAAGACATCCTGCTCAAATCAAACAAAGATCAAGTACCTATACACTTCGGAAATCAAGATACAAGAAAATAATAAAATCTCAAGTTGGAAAGTGCAAACCTCACTTACCTCATGTACGCCGCACTTCTCCCCAAAGTCAAAGAATTAAAGACTCAGTCAAAATAATGCATTTAATCCCTAATTATGCCGTACAAATTACTTTGTGCGCCACACTTCCCATCTGGATACGAAAATTAAATGAGTTAATAAATACTGGCGCATTAACACCTCATGTGCACTACACTTATAAAATTATGCGTCGCACTTTCACCCTAAAATCAGCCTATAAATAGGAGACGAATTTTCACCACAAATCATCCCTTCATACTCATTTCCCTCATATCACACACACTCTCTCTCACCCTTATGATATCCTAAATCCTTTCCTAACCTTATCCCAACCATAAACACCATACCTTTTGAAGATTTAAGATCAAATAACCAAGAATGAAGAAGAACATCATCTTAGTTTATTGAAATAATGAAGTTTCTTGTTGAATTAAGTTATGTTATGAACTACATAGCCATGAGAGACTAATTCTCTCATGACTACTCGGTGAAGTTATGATAATGAATAAGTGTTTGGTATGATTGTGATCTCATTAATCTCAAGCTTATGTTGCAACCCTATTATATCTTATCTTGTTGGTTTTGCTTATCAAACTAGATTATATAATCTTATCGGTATAGGTCGAAAGACCTGTTATGATCTATATGGTTTTAAAGATTTGTCTATGGTCTTTATCGTCTGTGTTAAGAAATCCAATTTCGTAAATTGATAAACAAAATAAGCTTTGATATAATAAGTTAACTGGATCATTTGAGTGACACATCTGGTCTAGCTAACTAAATATAAGTCTTAAGTTAATTAAGTTAATTTGTAAAAACATTTTTTGACGAGAAATCCTTTCTATAAGTTAAAAGTTCCATCTTGCAGGTCTTAATCATTATCACTATTTATAAATTATTCTCAACTATCCGAGTAGTCATCTTTATTATCACTTGTAAAACAAAAGTTATTCTCAAAGTTGTTAAAGTCTATTTTTCTTCTTGATTATTTGAACAGTACTCAAATCCCTGTGGACGACTTGGTCTTACCTAAAAAATATTATACTATATATGTGGGTTATACTTTTACTCGTGTGTTTACCTATAATAAAATTGGTATTTTCAGTCATTATAAATTTAAAGCTTTTGAAACACATCAACAATCAATGTGAATGGTGAAAAATATGGATTCTTTAAAGGTGCTAGAGGGTTAAGACAGGGATACCCCATATCCTCCTACTTATTTACTTTAATCATGGAAGTTTTTACTTTGATGATGGAAAGAAAGATTAAACAGAATCCTGAATTTAAATACCATAAAGGGTTTAAGGATTTCAGGATTACTCATCTCTATTTTGCAGATGATTTGGTTGTTATGTGCCACGGGGTAAGAGTTCTGTAGAAGTAATTAAATCTGCATTGGATGAATTTAGCAACTCTTCAGGTCTTCTTCAAAACCCAAGCAAAAGTACTGTGTTTTTTGGTAGTTTAGGAAATACTAAGAAAGAAGATATATTATCAGTCATGCCTTTTAGTGTAGGGGTATTACCAGTAAGGTATATGGGATTGCCTTTAATAACTAGAAGACTGGGAATCAAACAATGCAAAAGTCTTATTGATAAAGTGGAAAAGAGAGTTAAAGACTAGAAGAACAAATGGCTTTCTTTTGTTGGTAGACTACAACTAATTTATTATGTCTTATCTTCCATACAAGTCTACTGGTCTTTATTATTCCAATTGCCTATAGCTGTATTTAAAGATATCAATAGACTTCTAAAAGGTTTCTTATAGGTTCAGGGTGATCTTACAAAAGGAAAACCAAAAATTTCTTGGTGAGAAGTTTGTAAACCTAAGGTTGTTAGAGGGCTTGGTATTAAAGACTTAAATCTCTAGAATAAGGAAATGCTTGTTAAACATTTATGAAATATTGCTTGCAAAAAGGATACATTACGTGTAACACCCCAAAACCGGTTTTTAAGTATTAAATTACGAGAATGCCATTGGGTAGGTTTGACTATGACTTTATAAGTTAAATGCGTTATGTGATTGGTTAGTCAACCTGATAGTCAAACCTAAAGTCAAATGTATAAGTTATAAATATATGAAAAGTGTTATAGAAGTTATATGGCCAAAATTATGAGAAATAAGACTTGAGACTTATTGTGTCAATTGGCCAAAGTGCCAACTAACTAATAACTAGAAATATCCCAGGGATTTCCAAAGATTTCTAGAGGTGTGTATGTGTGTTAGGTATACAATCAAGAAAGAGGGATGATATGTGTGAAGACACATATCCTTTTTATATCAAAATAGACCCTTAAAAGACCAAAACTGTGCATAAAAGGCTTGTATATTGCTTGTTTTGTCTTTCTTATTATGTAGGTATGGATAAAGCAAAAAATCATAAGAAAACGGTTAAAACCGGGAAAAAACAAACACCGGGACGGAAGAGCACACAAAGAGCCGGAAGTTTTCTACAAAAAGGTCAAAAAATCAGCAGTGGTCAACCCTTAGTCAACCCTCAGTCAACCCAAGTCAAACACAAAAAGACAAATCCAAGTTACCAAAGCAGTCCCTAAAAATTCCAAAATTACAAAAATAGTCCCTAACTTTAAATGGGTTTAAACCTTTTATAGTTAACACCCGTTAACTATAAACCAAGGCCTATTTATTTTCATATAACCCGAAGTCAAAGCCTAAATATAAGTCAGTAAAACACCCTCCTAAAAACGTTTATAGTTTAAAAAGGGCGCGAGAGTCTATTTTTACTATTCACTTTCTTCTTCGCGATTTACCTGCGTGAAAACAAGGGGCAAATCAAAATTGACCATGTGGCAAGCTATTTCAAGGGCTCAAGTACACGTTTGCAGAGTTATTACAGCACCAAGCTTTCTCATTGGCCAATACCTACAAAGGAAATCACACGTGGATTGTGTAGAAACACACAAAGATGCAAGATTTTACACTAAAGCCTGCCTAAAACAAGCACAAGGTGTCACATCACGGATAGCCACGCTGGCAATCCGTGTGAGTTATAATTTGATCCAACGGCCCTAAGTGTTGATCTAATGATTGAAGGAATGTACGATCAAGATTGAGAGGAGGTGTAACTGAATTTAGACCTAGAAGCTTCCCTGGTGGCTATAAATATGAGCTCCTCACTCATACACATATATCTTTTTTTTCCTTGTAATTTTTCTTAGTAAAATAGCTTATGTAGTTTTTTTAAATGTGATTTTACTTTTTCAAGCTCTTGTAGTCGTTTCTATAAAGAATTGTAATATGATTTTGAGTATTAATAAAATTCTCATTTTAGTTTTTATAAGCTGTTTTTCACTTATAAGCTTTTATCTCTTTCAAATAATGATGTTACTGTTTCATAAGCTTTGATAAGCTATCTACAAGCTCTCTTAGTCTCTAAGATAAGATTAAGCTTAATTCAGTCTTTAATTCACTTAAACCTTAAAATCAGCTTAAAACCTTGGAATATTGGATTTTTGAGCTTTTGGAAGGGAAGATGAGCCAATTAGGGAATGGCTTATATGGACTTAAACTGGCTTATCTTTGATAAGCCAGAGCTGTTGATAAGCTCATTGAGCCATTTAGCCTTTGTTTTGCTAAGGCAGATTGTAAGTTTTTCATTTACTTTACTTGTCTTAAGTTTCCTAGCTTAGATTTACTTTTCTGCTTATAATATGCTTATTAGTTGTTTATTCTGCTTATTATCTTGCTTACTTGTGTTTATTGTAATCTTATGTGCTTATTAGACTTAATTAATCATCTGTCTTTAGCTTAGATCTTAGATTTGTTTTAAAATTGTCATAATATCATAAAAACCAAAAAAATAGATAGCATAATTTGTGGATCTTAATTTCTAGCTTATCTGTTAATTAATATATGTTTACTGTGATTGCTATAAGCTGTTAATCATCTGGTTATTAGGTTTAAATCATTAGATTTTAGTATCTCAAGTTTAAATGGATTGTGCCATAGTTAAAGGAGTGTTTGGTTTAGTGAGGTTTGACCATTTAAAGTCAAAATGAGTTGAGTTCATTGCTTGAGTCATTTTTAAAATCACTTTAAATCAGTAGTTAAAGAGATTTTAAAGGTTAGGTTTAAAAATCTAGAAAGTTTAGGCTTATTTCTATTCTCCTGCACCAGGGGAGTTTGTTTTCAAAAAGCTAATAAGAGAATTTTGGATCCAAGCTCTTGTGAGCTTGGATCTTGTTTGTGTTGAGTTTAGAAACATTCATTGAGTGTGTTTAGTGCAGGTTTGACATACTTGGTCACCTGCAACATTAGATTTGCCCTTTGTCAATTGCATCAGCAGTAGTAACAGCAGTTACTACTGTTTACCTTTTCATTAGCATTTAAGCTAGCTAAGTTAAGCTTTAGGTTTTAAAATTAAGTAAGCTTATAGTTTAGACATAGGATAAGTTAGTTTAAAACTTGTTTTCAAATCTCTAGCTTAATCTCTAGGATTAATTAGCTTCTAAAGTTCATAAAAAAGCCTCAAAAAGCCAAAAACAGTAGTAACTAAAACTTAGCTTTTAAATTTTGATTTCTAGCTTTTAGTATTTGTTTTTATGATTTGGATTAATAGTTTATAAGTAGGTTGTTAAGTTCTCAAAAGCTCAAATCCTGAAATAGCTTATTGTGCAATTTAGCTTATCTAGTTTTTAAGCTTTTAGTTTTAGTTTCTGAGTTTGCTCTTTTGATCATTAGATTTAGAGACCTTTTAGTGTTTTCAGTTAACTTAGCTTATTGAATTTAGCTTATACACATCATTAGCTTTTTAGAACAGCTTTTAGATTTGAATTTGAGCTTAAAATGAGTTGTGTGCAAGCTATTAAGTGAAAAGTAGCTTTTTAGCTCTTAAAAGCTAAGTTCCTGAAACAGCTTTTTCATAAGCTCTTTAAGAGCTTATTTTTGAGTTTCAGCTTATAGTTCTTTTATTAAAGTTGCTTAAAAAGTTGTCCTTAACAACTTTTGTTCTTTAAGTTTTTCATAAAAGCCAAAAAAAGGAAGTGGAGGTCAGGGGTGAGCAAGACTCGAACCCCCGACCTCAACACCTCAACCTTTTATAAACACACACACTACACCTTACCGCTGTGCCCTTGGATCTTTTTCATAAGACTCTTGCATTATTAAAACTTTATACACATTTTGGCCATTTAAGCCTAATAAGCTGTTAAAGCTTATTTCACAGCTTATTTGATAAGCTGTGATCTCGGGCTTATTTTTCCTAGGATTTAATTAGTTTTAGCTATTTTCTGTAATTTTTCTAGAATTTTTATATTTCGTTTATAGTATTTTTAAACATTTATTTTTATTAAAAACTTTAAAAAATCATAAAAAATAGAAAAATAATCAAAAAAATATAAATCTTTTTTAGAAAATTTTCTTTTATCATAAAGTTTATAGGAAAATTGGTTTTGCTTTCGTAGGGTCTAATTTGCAAAATTTCAATTTTTAAAGAACGGGATTTGTTCCCGTTCTCGTTTTTCGTGTTTTAAAGCTCATTTCAACTCCGTTTTTGTTCTAGTTTTCTTTAAACTTACTTTTTAGTCAAATAGAGTCCATTTAAAAAGAAAAATTTAAGTTAGGTTTATTTTTAGAAATTTAGGGTTTTTGACCTCCGTTTAGGGGTCCCGTTTTGCGTTTTTAGTTAAAATTTGGTTTCCCGTTATTTGTCTTCGTGCTTAATTGTTATAATTTGTTTATTTTAATTTTTAAAAGTAGATAATCAAATCAACCTTTGTTTCCAATTCAAATCATTGTCCGAACATCAAACGTGGTTTCAATTTCACAAATCGTTGGGGGATAACGACCCGGGAATCATACTTCCCGGTTTATATACGTATTATATTATATATATTTGTGAAGATTTTCCTTTTTACCTTTGTCCTCAAGGGTAAATTGGTAATTTTCCATCATATTATATATTTTATTATTACGTATATATAAGATTCTAGCGAATCAATTTTTGGCGCCGCTGCCGGGGATTTGTGATTAAGATTCTCTCGTTTGAAGTTTGTTGATCGTAATTTGAAGACCCTTTCATTTTTGAAAGTTTTGTTCTTGTTAAAAAACCAAAAAAATTTTAAAAAATAAAAATAAAAAATAATAAAAGTAAAAAAAAATATATTTTTTTGTATAAAGTTAGGAGTTTAAATAACAAAATTACAAAAATTATTTGCTCTTATCAATTTAAAATATGTTACACAAGTTGGATAAAAGAACTACCAACTAAATTATTAACTTCAATTGAGGTATTATCTATAATAAGTTCCCAACTCGAATTTAAGATTTAAAAAAACTTACCATTTGTGTCACATACGACTTCGGCCTCCCTTTAAAAGTAAAAATTTTCTAAGAGCTACCGTGATTGTAAGGTTGATTATTGGTTAAGTTGTCTTTTCTAATTGTCCGTTGTAATTAGATTGTGAATAACTTTTAAAAAAAACCAAAATATTTTTTACTTTTTATTAGTGCTTGCGCATAGACGTTCTTATTATCTTAATAATTCTTTAACGTCACAATTCCAAGACGTCGGAGAAAACAAGTTTCTAACATAGTCGAACCCGAGATTCGAACTATTGTTGCACCTTTGGCAGAACGTACCATTGAGGAAGCTACTCGTGCCCCCACGGAAGGGTACGGAGAAGCTATTGTTATACCAGAAATCAATGCCGGTCATTTTGAGATTAAGACGAATTTGCTTCAGTTGGTTCACAAGACTAACCCGCTTTAACGGTCCGTGAGGAATGAGAATACCTCATGCTTCATATCAATAGTTTCAAAAGGCATTTACTTCGTCTTTACGATTTAGGAATGTGCCTAACGATGTGATTAAACTTATGATGTTTCCATATTCGCTCGAGGGAGCCGCTAAAACTTGGTACGAGAAAGAACCACCAAATTCAATTTTGACTTGGGAGGATCTCGTTACCAAGTTCGTGAATCAATTTTTCCCTCCTTCAAAAACCACTCACTTTAAAGGGGAATTGATATTTCTCGATTTTCACAAAAAATTGAGGTCACTTTAGTGAAGCATGGGAACGATTTAAGAGTTGCTATTGAGCATGACCCCCATATACATGGATTTAAGGAGTTAAACTCAAGTGCTCACCTTTTCACAACGGTTTAAACGAGAAGTGAACAAGACTTCCTTAATGTCGCGGGCGGGTGAATCTTTTGAGTTAAAACGACCAGAGAGGCTTTAAAACATAATTGAGAATAAATCAAAAGTTCGTTATTTACGTAATAGATCAATTGCTTCTAGAATGAATGCTACTTCTAGTAAAACGGATGAGAGAATCGATAAGCTTGTAGATCAACTTTCGACCTTAGTCGAAATTGTTTCTAAAAAAGTTGTCACTCCCTCTCCGGTTAAGGAGTGATGGAACTCTTGTGTTACTTGTGTGGTGCTCATTCTGTGGTATAATTGTCCGGCTGAACGATAACATTCAGGCTGTGTTTGTGCTACTACGGGTATCTTACAATCAAGTTTAACCCTCCATAACCGTGTTAGTAATCATATGGCACCACCAGTTTTGCTACGGTGCAAAACAATGGTCAAAAGAGGTTTAATCAGAATACATGTTCAAGGAAATAATTTTCAGTCGGGGGAATAATTTTCTTGGGAAATCAAGGTTTTCATAATCTAAATAATCATGCTCCAAATTTTCAAAACAGGGATTTCAAAAACAAACCTTTTCAAGTGCCTAATAATCTAAGTTCAACAAGAGATCTCAAATGATTTTTCAATTTACAAGTGGAATATTGATTAGATGTTAAGGCAAACATGCAGAATCAAATCCAACTCGTTGAAAGGGAGACCTTAAGAATGAAATTCTCAAAACTCGATAAAATCTCAACAAGCCGTCATGATGAATCAACAAACCACTTTTCAAAATAATTTGCAAAACATGATTTATGGATTGTTTCAAAACCAAGCCTCAACTTCGGGTACTCTTCCGAGTAATACAATCCCAAACCCGAAGGGTGAGATGAAAGCAATCACTACTCGAAGTGGTGTTGCTTACGAGGGACCCTCGATTCCTACTAATCCTTCTCCTAAAAAGGTAGTGGAACGAGAATCGTAGGGAGACAACGGATAAAGAGCAAACAAATTTCCAAAGGACAGTACGCTACAAAACCCACCTCCGGTATCCCCATTTCTATTCGTAAACCGTTGTTCGAAGGATTTGCCTAAAACCACTCCCATTCTGAATCCGTATTTCAAAGAGTTTTACCTAAGATAAATATTCCATATCCATTCACGAGTGATTGATCAAAAGTCCCGTTGATAAGCTTCGGATTCAAATGGCAGTAAGATCTTCCAAATTCTTTCAAGATTGCGCTTCGACATTAGTTTCGCGGATGCTTTACTTTTGATGCCAAGATTTGCTCCTACGATTAAGAGTTTGCTCATGAATAAGGAAAAGTTGCTTGAGTTAGCTAGATATCCATACTGAACGAGGAAATTTGTTCGGCGATGCTTCTCAATAAAGCTTTCACCGAAAGCTTGGAGATCCGGGAAAGTTTCTTATTCCATGTAATTTATCGGGAATAGATGTATGTCACGCCTTGGCCGATCTTGGCGCAAGCATAAATATTATGCCTCTTTCTATTTGGAATAAAAGCTCCCTGCCTGAACTTTAACCCCAACTTAGGATGACTTTAGAGTTATGCGGACCGATCATTTATTATGCCTAAGGGACTCGTCGAAGTCGGTTTTTGTCAAAAGTTAGGAATTTTCATTTTCCTACGCTTTGTTGTTGTCGATTTCGTTAGTTGATCCATCGAGTAACCCTCTCTATTGGAGATCCTTTCTGAGACGGTCGTGACTTTAATTGATGTTTATGGAGAAAGAATTACATCCTTCCGGGTTGTTAACGAGCCGGTCACTTTTAATTCTAGATCAAACCACGAGATTACTCCTCTACATATGCAAGTCGGTAAACCAATTTGACAAAATGATGCAGTTGTGAGGAGTATTACTCTTGGAATTTTTAGATTTTCGTAATTTCTTTGGGTGGCAATCCCACCCTGAGTCTGAGCCGTTTACTTCCGAACTTCATTTTGAAGAAATGAAGCTTATCTTAAGGATGATTCGATTTACCAGAAAATTGATCTTGCCGATTTTAAATCCGAGGAAGTTATTTGTTTGATTGAAAATTGTTAAATAATGACCGTTTCAACTTCCTCGGATGGTCCTTAACAAGTGAAGGTGACCGAGGCAAAATCTTCAATTGAAGAGACTCCGGAATTAGAATTAAAAGATTTGCCGTCTCACTTAGAATATTCTTTCTTGGAAGAAAATGACAAGTTACCAGTTATTATTGTAAAAGGTTTAAAAAATGATGAAAAAAACAATAATATGGGGGGGGGGGGGAAGCTCTTTTAAAGTGCTCAAATCTCACAAGGGCCATTGCTTGGAATATCAACGACATCTAAAGGTACGAACCCTCGTTTTTGTACCCAACAAAATCTGATGGTTTTTTTTTTTGCAAAGATTGATTATTAACCTACGGTTCAAAGTCAAAGACGGGTAACCAAAAATTCATGAGGTAATAAAAAAGAGGTCCTAAAAATTCTTGATGCACGGAATGATTTACCGATCTTTGACAGCCCATGGTGTTAGTCCAGTGCTTTGTGTTCCCAAGTAAACGGTGGAATTTAAACGTCGTTGCATACTAATGGAAGAGAATGACTTAATTTCGCCTACGTTTAGTTACCGGATGGAGAGTTTGTGATTAGGAAATTAAATGAAGCGACTCGTAAAAGTTCATTTTCCATTACCGTTTTTGGATCAGATGATAGAAAGCATTAGCTGTATGAGTTCTATTTATTTTCTAGATGATTTTCAAGGTTATTTCCAAATACTTTATAGATCCTCAGGAATATAGGAGAAAACTCACTTTCATCTGCCCATATGGAAACTTTGCGTACCGTGCATGTCATTTTCGCTTGTGTAATGCTTTTGGTATTTTCAACGGTGTATGACTGGCCTATAATTCCATGATATGATCACGGAAAAGACCATGGAATTATTATATGGATGATTTCTTGATTTTTTAGGGTAGTTTTGATTCGTCCTCTCAATTAGAAAAGGATGCTTAAAACGGTCGTGGAGACATAGAATTTAGTCCTTTATTGGGAGAAGTGCCACTTTATGTGTAGAGATGGAATTGTGTTTGGGGCATAAAATTTCACAAGTCATGAATTGAGGTGATCGTGCTATAAGTCGATGCTAGCTTCCTTCACCACGACTACCGTTAAAGGTGTTAGGAGTTTCTTAGGTCATGCAGGTTTTTACCGCCGATTTATCCAAGACTTTTATAAGATTGCTAGACCAATGACTCACCTTCTTGAGAAGGAAACACCGTTTGTGTTTTCTAAGGATTGTATTGATGCTTTTCAGACTCTTAAAAAGAAGCTTGCTGAAGCTCCAATCTTAGTTGTCCCGGATTGGAACTTACCATTCGAACTCATGTGTGATGCAAGTGATTTCGCAATTGGTGCGGTTCTAAGACAACAAAAGATGAAGCATTTTCAAGCCTATAATTATCCTAGCAAGACTATGACGGAAGCTCAAATTCATTACACTACCACGGAAAGGAATTAGCTTTCCGTTGTGTTTGCTTTTGAAATGTTTCGGCCTATCTTGTCTTATCCAAAAGCTAGTTGTATAGATCATCAGCTTTAATGTACTTATGACAAACAAGTCGCTAAGCCGAGGTTGCTCCGGTGGGTTCTTATTTACAAGAATTTGATTCACCGTCGTGGAAAATAAGGAATGAGGACCTTGCGGCGACCATTTGATCTAGACTTGAGATCCCTCTTAAGGACTGTGTTAGGAAAACAAAAGAAAATAAACATTTTCCTTAGAACTCTTGTAGTTATTTTAGTGGAAAGTACCCATTGTTTTACGGACTATGCAATTTATTCATGCGAGAAATTTTATCATCAATAGGAATGTCAAACTCAACCAAAGAGGATGTTTTTTTAGGACGTTATAAATTATTTCTGGGATGATCCTATCTTTTTCGTACTTGTGCGGATCTAAATCAGGCGACAGGTGTGCCATGAGCAAGAAGCTTTGAGTCCTCAAAGCTTGCATGAAGACCCCCGGGGGCCATATAGTGTCTAACTCTTCGCTCGAAAAGTATTTGATGCCGGTTTCTTTTGGCCGACCATATATCAAGTTGCCCATACTATGATCAAATCTTGTGATACGTGTCAAAGACAAGGGAAAAATTTCACAAACGAGATGAGATGCTCAAAACGCATCCAAGTTGTATGAAATCTTCGTTTGTATGGGGTATCGTTTTTTGGGACCTCATTTCGTCTTCAGAGGAAATAAATAATCCTCGTAGCCGTTATTTATCTTTCCTCAAATTGGGTTGAAGCAAGAAGCTTCCCACAAATGATGACTTGTGTTGTTGTAAAGGTTTTAAAATCTCTTTTTGCCTGACTTTGAAACCACTTGAGCTATTAATAAGCGATCGTGGGACCTATTTTTGCAACGATCAGTTTGTTAAAGTAATGTCTAAGTATGGAGTTACTCATCGTTTAGCTACCGCTTATCACCCTCAAACGAGCGGCCAAGTGGAGGTGTCCAATCGAAGTTTGAAACGTATTCTAGAAAGGACAGTTGGAGAAAACCGTACCTCATGGTCTGACAAATTAGATGAAGCTTTGTGGGCATTTCGTACTGCTTTTAAGACACCAATTGGTTGTATGCCTTACAAGCTTGTTTATGGAAAGTCTTGCCACTTTATCCAATTGAGTTCAGTGCTTAAATGCTTAGGGCTTTGAAACATGCTAACTTTGATCTTAAAACCCGCGGGTGATCACCGGAAGCTTAACTGAATGAAATTAATGAGCTTCGTGATCTTATGCTTACGTGAATTCTTTGATTTATAATAGAGTGGACGAAGGAAAGCTTCATGACTCTAAGATCTAAAACCCGCATTTTCACATGTTGGTGATCGAGTTTTACTCTTCAAAACTCCGTCTAAAGATTATTCTCTGGAAAGCTTCTAAAACTCGTTGTCAGGACCTTTCACCATACACCAAAGTCTTTTCCATACCGGAACTATGGTTATCTCAAACTGTGGTCTAAATTTAAGTGTGATTGGTCATCGTGTGAAGCATACTTTTGTGAGGGGACTTACCACCAAAGGGAAGTCCAGGATCTCAACACTCTCCCTATGGTCGATGATTTCAGGGACTCGAGTTTAAGCTATGTGACTGGTTACCTATAAACAATGCGCTTCGTGGGAGGCACCCCATGCTTAACTTTCCATTTCTATTTTTCTAATGTGTTGTGAGGAGGCTTGTATCTTTCCCCCCACCACCCCGTTCATTTGTGTTTTCTGTTTATACTGTGGATTGTTTGCAGGATTAACCAGAACTTTTCTGAATACTCTTCGGTTGGGGTTTTTTCCCGGTCCACTCAAGATTCTAGCCTTTGTATTGCCATTAGTTGGGGAAATACGATATCCTAAAGATTATTTTTTTTTTTTTCTTTTTTTTTTTTTATTTTCTCTTTTTTATTTTTTTTTTTTTTTTTTTTTTTGCGACTAACATTTAATTTGAGCACAATTGATTAAACGGCTAAAGTTTTTTGTGATACTTTCTTCATGTTTTAGTTATGCATCCAACCTTTTTGAGTTATAGTATGGGGTTTTTAAGTCTTAGGCTAGGAAATATTGAGGACAATGTTTGATTTTAGTATGGGGTAGTATATCTTCGATATGATCTTTCCTATTTTTACCCGTTGTTCTCACGTACACCGTTTTCCCACCAAATTTTCAAAAATATGAAAAAATTTAAAATTTTCAAAAATAAAATAAGTGTTTTGTCACAATTTTGACTTTCTTGCTGGGTAAGAATAAGAGTAAATTTTGACCCGATTGAGCGTGTTGAGCTGTAGCTTGTTCCTTAACTTTTGGGCTAAGCGTTCGTGATTATCGCGAAGAATGAAAAATGATAGAGTTAATTATGAGTAGGATGCTAAACAAGGATTATTTGGAAATCCTAAGAGCTCATTTATGTAACTTGTTGTTTTTTTCTCGCATAAGCTCTTAATCAGATTAATATACGTGCTGTTTTTGGAGATTAAACTTAAATCAACAATTTTTATGTAATATATAGCAAAAATTTTAGTCTTAGTTCAAATTTATACTTGAATTTTTCAAAAACAAGTCTTCTTAAATAATAATAATAATAATAATAATAATAATAATAATAATAATAATAATAATAATAATAATGATGAATGAAACAATAATAATAATAATAAGAACTGTGGGCTGATAAAAGTTTACTACCTCTTGCCGGCTCACAACCGATGTGGTAGTCTTCTAAAGAAAGCCCATAGTAAGAATAAAGATCCGAGACTATTAAAAGTTTGCTGCATCTTGCCGGCTCATAACCGATGTTGCAACCTTCTAAAAGGTCAAGGGTTACAATTGCATAAATGTCTAAATAGTTAAATTAATAAATTGACTTCTTTTTGTTAAATTCAAATCTCGCCTTTAAACTTATTATTCTAAGGTGGAACGTGAAGCATAGTATGTTGCAAAAAAGTTGATCCATGATTGAAATTCAAAATAGTACACTCACTTAAGATATAATAAATGTCGGGAGTGAAAAGTTCACAAGTTGCAAATATGAGTAGTGTTAGCATCTTTACTGATATTTAGCTGTGATTTTGTTTTAAGCTTGGTTTGGATAAGTGAAAAGTCAGGGACGATGAATTTATCCTTTTTGGGGCATTCTCAGATCGAAATGCGTCTTGTTCTATGATCCCTAATAGTTATGGAAATAATGAAAGTCAAAATAATCTCAATTATATTAATAAAATAAAAAAAATAAAAAAAATGAAAAGTTTTAGAAAAATGGGAAAATAGGGGTGTTTTATAACTTGTGATTTCTTAACTCTCTCCACAAAAGTCTTTGCTACTTTTCAAAGGTTTAGTTTGGGGAAATTTTGACGTATTTAGTTATAAGGCATATAATATTGCGTGAGGACACGCAATCGCTTAGTTTGGGGAATTTTGATATGTGTGAAAACACATATCCGTTTTATATCAAAAATGGCCCTAAAAAGACAAAATTATGCTTAAAATGCTTGAATACTGCTTGTTTTTGTCTTTGTGATTGTGTAGGTGCGGATATTGCAAAAATCTAAAGAAAACGGTCAAAACCGGACAAAAACGAACACGGGAACGGAAGAGTACGCAAAGAGCCAGGAGAAAGCAATCAAAAGTCAAGAATGGTCAACTCAAGTCAACCTTTGGTCAACTTTAGTCAAACCATAAAAAGACAAAACTCCAAATATTTCTAAATCAGTCTCTCATTAATTCTAAAATTACAAAAATTATCCCTAAACCCAACCCCTTATAAACCTGTGGCCCAAATCCTAACCTATAACCCAGGTCAACGAGTCTAAAACCTTAGTCAAACAACCACCCCCTTTCAGTTAAAATATAGGCGGGAAAAGTGGTTTTACACTATTCACCGTCTTTAACCTTTAACCCACAACTCAAATCAAGGGGTAAAAATCAATTAATGACATGGCAAGACAATTCAAGTGTAGAGGTCCTACTTGGCAGAAAATTACATCACCAAGCACTCCTATTGGTTGATACCCACTTGATGTGACACACGGGCAAAGTGAAGGAAGCACAAAAGAAAGGGATTTTTACACTCAGGCTACTTACAAAAGAAGCACAAACCTGTCACAATCACGGATTGCCACGCTGGCAATCCGTGTGAGCTTGAAATTGATCTAACGGCCAAGAGTAGTTCTCCAATCATTGAAGGAATGTACGGACAAGATTGGAAGGAGCGTGCAGAGACCTAAGGACCTAGAAGGATCTACTTAAGGCTATAAATAGCCTCATTCACTCACACACAGAGATATCTTTTTCCTGTAATTTTTCTTTCAAAAAAAATAGTTTATGTAGTTTTTAGTTAAAATGTAATTTTCCCCTTTAAAGCTCTTGTAATCTGATTTCTTAAGCATTGTAATTGTTTTGAGTATTAATAAGATCATCATTTAGTTTTCATAATCTCTTTTCACTTGTTAAAGTTTTTATAAAAAGTCAAATGTATGATACTGTTTCTTAAGCTCACAACAAGCTTTCATAAGCTCTTACAAGTTCTAAGGCTTGAAATTAGCTCTAATAATCACTTAATTAACTCAAAACACTTAAAATCTGCTATAAGTTACCTTTGCTTATTGGATTTGGTGCTTTTGATGTAAACTAGAAAAGGAAGTGTCATTGGCACGATATGGCTTATTTCCAATAAGCCAGAGCTTGTAGACATAAGCTCTTGTTGAGCTCTTACCTCTGTTTAGCTGAGGTTTCAGGTTTCATTCCCTTTTTCTTTTTCTATTCTCTTTAGTTATTAGCTTAATACTTTCCTTGCTTATTAAATTGTTTAGTTTGCGTATTTCGTTGCTTATGCTGTTTTAATTAGTTGTATATATGCTTCTTATAATTGATAATTGTTTCTCATGCTTAGTCATTAGGTTAAATTATAGTTTCATTAATTGTCTAAAAACCACTAAAATAACCAAAATAATAGTTTAGTTATAGCTATTAATCTGGCTTATTTTCTATTTCGAATTATGCTCTTTAGGTTTGTCATAAGCTGTTTTATATCTGGGTTGTCAGTAAACTGATCATTAAATCTATTACTCATCAGCTAAATGAACTTCTATGAATTAAGGGGGTGTTTGGCCATAGCAGCTTACTACTAGTTAGTTACTGCTAGAGGCTTTTGGCTTTTAATTAGGATTTAATCTCTGATTGTTTTTGTTTAAGTAAGTTTATAAGCTAGAGTTCAGTTTTAACTTGAGTTTTCATAGGTTTGATATCATATATGATTCAATCTGTCAAGTCTAAGTGCTTCTTTAGTTAAATCATTCTAGTAATTGTATAGTTTTAATTGCTTTTTGTTTAGTTTTACCATATGTTAGGATTTGGAAATTTTAGTCTACATTCTGTAGGAGTTTGAGTGTAGTTCATTAACATTTGTCAAGTGATAAGCAGCATAACCTGCAAAACTGTCCATTTCATAATCAAAATTCAATAGGTAAATATAGTAATTAAGGATTTGATTTTGGTTTTTAAGTTGAATTAGAGGTGATAGTTTATCTGTTTTAAATAGATTTATAAAAAGGCTCTTTTAGTCAATTGGTTTTTTAGCTCAAAGTGTGCTTTTGTTCATTTAAGTTTTTTCAAGACCAAAAGTCATTTTTCTTTACTTGTTATTGTTGTTTTTCACAAGTCTTTTTCTATAAGCTCTAGTTTTCAAATTTTCTTTCAAAAAGCATTTTCTTAAAGCCTTTAAGCCAAAGTTTCATAAAAAGCAAACCTCATGTCTTTAAGTGCTTGTTTGAGTGCTTAATTTTAAGAACAAAGTAGTTATTTTGTCTGTTTGTTCACCAGTACTAACTTTAAGTTAGTACTGGTAGTATTACAGTTAGTCTGGTTGTGGTTATTTGAGTCTTTATCCTTATCAATAAGCTTATTTGGATTTAGGATAGTTTAGAAAATAGCTTATAGTTCATATGGTTAGATTTAAGTTAGTTTTTTTTAGTTCTTAAAATTTCTAAAAAGCCAAAAACAGTAGTAAGTTGTTCTTAGCTTCTAATTTTAGGTTTTTAGCTTATATGATCTGTTTTTTTTTTTTTATAATGGGGAAATTTAAAATAAAAAAAAAAAAAATTTTTTTGTAGCTTATTAGGTGGTAGATAAGTTTCAAAAGCCTTGCTTCAGAAAGTGCTTATAGTGCATTTTAGCTTATTAGTTTTTGAGTTTGAGTAATTTCTGGTGTTTGCTACCTTTTGATCTTTTAAAATTCAGTTAGTTTAAAGTGTTTTTAGTTAAGTTAGTTATCATAATTAGTTGCGAAGACATCCACAAAGCTTTTCTAAAACAACTCTTTTGGTTTGGAAGAGACATGCTTATTTGAGGTCTGAGTGTCCCATTTAGTGAATCATAGCTTTTTGGTTCTCAAAAGCCTACTTTCTGAGGCAGCCTACTTCTTAAGCTGTTTGAGAGCTTATTTGTGAATTTGAGCTAGTAGTGTCTTTATTAAAGTTGTTTATAAAAGTGTCATTTATTAATTTGTTCTTTGAATTTTCAGAAATAATAAAAAACGTGTGCTCGGGGGACATCGTACCCAAGACCATCTCCACCAAGACTCCTATGACTTAACCATGTGCTATAATTGCTCTCATCAAACCACATTCTCCCTTCATTTAGTTCTTTATACAGTTTTAGCCTATAACTTAATTAGCTGTTTCAGCCTTTTTGCGTGGCTTATTTGATAAGCTGTGTTTATAAGTTTATTTTTCCTAGGTTCTAATCAGTATAAGCTATTTTCCGTAATTTTTCTAGAATTTTTATAGTTCGTTTAGTATTTTTAAACATTTATTTTCATTAAAAACTTTAAAAAATCATAAAAAATAGATAAAATATCCAAAAAAATATAAACTATTTTTAGAAAATTTTCTTGTCAATCATAAGTTTGTAGGAAAAATTGGTATTTGAATTACCAATATTGCGTGAGGAAGACTCAGCATTTTCTTGTACCGGTGTACAGAAAGGATTGGTAAATTCTGCTTGATTATCGTTGTTTTCCTCAGCATGAACATTTGTAGGAGTTGATGGTTCTGATGTAGGGTGAATATTCGTTGAAGGGTGTGTGTCTTGTGGAGCAGAATTATCGGTGGGAGAAGAAGACTTGTTGACACGAGAAGTACCATCATTGAAAAATTCATCGTACAAAGGACCAAAAAGAAGATCCAACTCCTGTTGTGATGGAACTGTTGTATCTGCTGAAGGAGAAACATTTTGTAGTTCTGGTGCGGGGTCAGGGTTGTCATAATCTGACGCCTTTTGTCGTTGGGGAACGAGGCCTGAAGTGTCATTAGCAACAGACGTCTCTGACATCTCTTTGATCTCATCAAATCTGAGATGGATGGATTCAACTATCAACCTTGTTCTCTTGTTGTAGACACGATATCCCTTTGACTGAGTGGAGTATCCCACCAAAATGCACGGATCCCCTTTTTCTTTCATCTTATCTAAATTTTCACCATCTCTTGTTAAGTAACAAGTGCAACCAAAGATGTGAAGGTGTTTAATTGAGGGTTTTCTGTCATTAATGATGTGATATGCCGTTTTCTCATGAGTTGGGATGATGATTGATCTGTTTTGAGTATAGCATGCGGTTGCAATTGCTTCAGCCCAAAAGAATAAAGGAAGTTTAGAAGCCGAAAGCATCGTTCGAGCAGCCTCAACGAGAGTGCAGTTTCGTCTTTCGACAATGCCGTTCTGTTTAGGTGTTCGAGGAGTAGAAGTTTGATGCTCAATTCCTTCTTCTTTAAAGAATGCATTAAGTGTCTTGTTTAAGAACTCAGTGCCTCTGTCAGTGCGAACAAAAATTACTAGGGCTTGAAGATTTCTTTGGATCATCATGAGAAAGTCTTTTAAAACTTTTGGTGTTTCATCCTTGGAACGTAGAAAGAGAGTCCAAGTTTCATCCAGAATATATTTCTTCCCATTTATGCTTGCAACCCGCATTGGACCACATAAGTCCATATGAAGCAAATTTAACCGTCCTTTTGAACTTGGAACAGTCTTTGACTAATGAACTTCGTTTTGCTTTACTCACTTCACAAGAGGAACATAGTTGATCCTTGACATACTTCAGTTTTGGTAAACCAATCACAACATCTTTCTTTGAAAGCAAGTTGATGTAGTCGAAGTTGAGATGAGAAAGTCTTCGATGCCATAACCATGCTTGAGTTGGTGATGCTTTAGCCATGAGACAGATTGGAGTTGATGAAGTTGTTTCTTGAAGAGAAATTGTATAAAGATCAGTTCCACGATTACCGGTTAGTAAGTCGTTTCCCTGAAGATCTCTAACAAAACATGTAGATTTTCGAAAAGCAACCTCCAAATCCGCATCACAGAATTTGTAACACCCCCAAAATGGGTCGCAGCGGAATAAGGATCCGGGGCGTGTTACTTATCAGATCAATAACACAAGATA